>LPNX010635189.1:6270-16999 GCA_001517045.1 Pseudotsuga menziesii
ACCCTACATACATCACCTAAGGTAATATCTAGAAACACATCATCCAGTGGTTTTTCTAATTTGACTAACAGTAATAGTGGAAATAGCAATCAGGGAACTCCCACTAGCGAAATCTTTAATTCGACAACACCAAGAGTAAACAAAATGGATGGAAATGATATAAAGCTACCAATATTTAATGGAAATAGGTTAGAGGACCCTAAGAAGCATTGGTTTCTATGCAATGTTGTATGGTCTGTGTGAAAGGCCCAAGATGAGTCCATAAAGAAAGCTCAGATTATCATAACCCTTAGAGGTCATGCATTAGACTAGTACATGAAATTCTATGTGGTTCCAACAGGAATTCCACATAAGACATTATATCAAATACGGACAGGATTGATAGACAAATTCAATAAGCCCAAATTTGAGTCGCAATGTATTACATGCCCTTAACCTAAAGGGGAAAGTCTTTTCAAAGGTCGAGGAGGAGGAGGAGGATTTGGCCGCGTAAGAGTCCAAGTTATATGTTATAATTGTGGGCATCATGGACACTTTACCAGAAAGTGCACAAATCCTACATTGACCTATTCGTACTGTAAATCACTGGATCATACTTTTGAGGAATGTCCTTAGTTAATTACCAAATGACAAGCCAAAAATGTGGGAAACCAGAACCCACCGCAGAACGCTAATCTGAACATCCATAATATTTATGTTGAGATGCAAGAACATAATATTTATGTGGTAACAAGAGGAGTTTTTGTGATAGGATTAGATCAAGAAGCACCATATAGACAATTGAGAGTACGACCGAAAGCACAAAAGAAAGCATAATTCAATGTCAAAAAAGAAAAGTAGATATTATTGGATGATCAACATGAGTTTGTCAATGGAAATCAAGTGTTGAATTCTACTGAACCAAAAGAAGGACCAATATTGGATGTGCCTCAATGATTCGACCAGCTATGATCCAGGTCGTTCCTAGGTGCATGCTGGGGACAACAAGCGACTGAATGAATTGAGCATTGTTACGGAGGAAGCATAGAAAAAGAACAAGTAAAGCAGGAAATACACTATATCGACAGAAAGTATGCGCACAGACAATATGCAAGAATTCAAACCAATTTCTATTAATACTTCTTTTCCATGAAAGATGGATCGATATGATTGATTGATGTATACTACAATAGTGTACATGTTTATATAGAATGTTGATATGCTTGGGTGACTACTCGTTACATTCAGTTACAAAAGAAGTTTTAACGGTGCAGAATTTCAATCGTCATAGACGACTGGAAGATAGTGAGACACTTTGTCGATGTTCGACAGTTGTCGATGTTCGACAGTTGTCGATGTCGAAAACGTATGTGGAGATGTTGTATGCCAAGCGCAAGACCTGTCGAGGATGTTGAATTCGGTTGTGCCAAGGTTCAAACTTGTCGAAAATAATGCTGAAATTGTCGAAGCAGTTGAAGTAGATAAAGTGATGGATTTTGTCAAAATTCGACAACATGCCAGCTGTTGGTTGGATAATTCCTCCTTCCTTAAGAAACAATGGTCTCCATTGTGTATTCGTTCAGGTGATAAAACCTGTTGGCTATTTCAGTAGAAAAGTACCATTTTACTTGCATGGGGAGCTGTCAAGCTTTATCCACTTGAAACAAGGGAATGGAGTTCGTCCTTGTATGGCCTATGCATCTCCCCACAATGGTGTTGCAAAGGAGAGGTTCCTGAACATGTGGATGGATGTCTTCAAGTTTTGTTTTCTGCAAATCATTATGTTCCAACAATGGTGCATGGTATGGTTGAAGTAGATCTACATTAAATACTAAATGCAGGCCAAAGCATGTAGGAATTGTTAAGATTTCATATGCTAGACTATTTATCATTAGTTTTCAATTCAAAATCACAGCAGTAACATATGCATAATCACTGAAAGAAACAAAATCACAATATAGACACATTATTTATCCTGCGAAACCCTCAAGGGGAAGAAAACTGAACCAAAACTTCCTATGTATAAGATGTATAATATATAACCCCAAAAACAGGTATTCTCCTCCTTCTGTTCTATCTCTTTCTCTCCTATGTGCTACTCAAGTGAGTGAGTCTGTTGCCAAATAATAATCACATCTCTCCCATTTATACACATTGAGCCAACTGACTTTTACCCTAAACAAGTCGACCCCACTAAACTATATGGGCTGACTTCACCTAGGAAGACTAAAAACAGTATATTATATTATTCATTAGGTTACTAATGACCCAAATTACAATGGTGGCTTTACCTCATGACTCTCTGATGACCAAATACAATAGTAACACCCGGTAGGAGAATAATAACATCTCCCTTGGGTTACATCAGTAAAATACATTTATAATATCCTTTGAAGTCGCAATATTTTAACACTCCCCCTTAAAGAGAAGGTTATTCTACTGACAACATCATCATAGATTATAGGAGAACTGAGAGACAATATCTTTAACAGTACATCGACGTAATACATCTATGCATCATATGAAGTTTTCACAATCAATAACTGGAACAGTTATTCTTCAATGTCTTCACCTTCTACATCACATGATCAGTTGATCCTTTGGAAGCAACACTTCAATATTTCTATCCTTCGTAACAACACTTTGATCTTCTGATCCTTTGTAGCAGTACTTTGATCTTCAATACTTTGTAGCACTTTCGATCTTCTCGATCCTTTGTAGCAACACTTCGATATTTGGTCCTTTGTAGCAATACTCCGATCTTCTTGATCCTTCATAGTAGCAACACTTTGATCATTTCGATCATTTTCAGTAGTACTTAAACCTTCTTGATCCTTTGCAACCGCACTTAGATCTACTTGATCCTTTCCTGCCTTGATACTTGCAGTACACATGATCTCTTTGTGGAATGATCAATCCCTATCACTTTAGGACGTGAGTCCAAGGACGATGCCGCACTTAGATCTACTTGATCCTTTCCTGCCTTGATACCTGCAGTACACATGATCTCTTTGTGGAATGATCAATCCCTATCACTTTAGGACGTGAGTCCAAGGACGATGCAATCATCCATTATCCTTATCCATGAAATCGATCAACTAAATCATCTATAACTAAATGAAGATCTCGACCACACCCAATGCATGCCCTATCATCTGTGAGGACTCATCACAGACCATCCATACCATTGAGGTTAGGACCACTCCTAAGTGAGTTTTATACTACAGTATCTACACTTACATGTAGGAATACTCTTCCAAGAAATATTATTGTTTGCATAGCATATCTTGACCGCATACAAAATTTCGTCCCATCGTAGAACATCCATACCACTGAGGTTAGGACAACTCCCAAGTGAGTGTTATACTACGATGTCTATGAGGAGTCTTCATATAGAATCCATACCACTAAGGTCAGGATCACTCCCAAGTGAGTTTTATTCTATGGTATCTACATATGAATGTAGGCATACTCTTCATACAAGAGTTTTGTGTACAGAGAAAATCTCGACTACATACAAAATGTCAATCCTATCATCTAAGAGGACTCATCATAGAGCAAACATACCAGTGAGGTTAGGAACACTCCTTAGCGAGTGTTATTATACGTTATCCACAACTGAATATGGCTACTCCCCATGCGAGAGTAACGTATCCAGGGCCATACTTAGTAAGGACCACTCTCATGAACAAAGTGTTATACCTTCCATCCTCAAGAGAGGATACTATCATCCACAAGTAAATGTCGGACCTTCATTATCACTATCATCCATAATTGATGCCAGTATCATCATTACTCCCCCTCTCCTAGGAAGCTCCATATTATCAACTCACTCCCCCTTTCTCCGAGGAGGGTTCATGTCTTTGACCTGATCTTCCTTTTCTAAGAAGGTCCATATCTTCATCATCTGTAGTTCCATCAATGTTCCTCCTTGCGAGGAAGGTATTTTTGAACTACACCAATATTGTCACGAAAATATTCAAACTTTACTCGAGATAGAGGCTTGGTTAGTACATCAACAACTTTCTCATCGGTACTCACATACTAGATCTTGGTAGCTCCCTTTTGTACTATATCCCTTATATAAAAATATTGTATTTCTATGTTCTTTGATTTGTCATGGAACACCAAGTTCTTTGTCACCTTTATACAACTTTGGTGGTGACAGAGAATCATTGTGGTGTCCAACTCCATGTCAAATAATCCTGACATCATCTTCTGAAGCCATATCACTTCACAACAAGTGAAGCAACCTGCAATGTACTCCGCTTCAGCTGTACTGAGAGAAACACTATACTATTTCTTACTAAACCATGAGATCATGGTGGATCCTAGAAAATAACATCCACCTGAGGTGCTCTTCCTATCTGTGGCACTTCCTACCCAATCTGAATCTATATATCCATATAGTTTGTAGTCATGATCTCTCCCATAGTAAAGTCCCAAATATATCGTACCTTTTAGGTACCTCATCACATGCTTTGCAGATATCAAGTGAACATGTCTAGGTTTAACTAGATACTAACTCAAGGTGTTCACAACAAAGCATATACCTGGCCTTGTGTTCATGAGATACATTAATGACCCAATGATATGTCTGTACTGAGGCATGTCCACTAACTCAGATGCCTCATCAGACAACAAATTTAGGTTGGTGTCCATGGGTGTGGCCATGGCCTTACAATCCAACATATCAAATATTTTCAATATTTCTACTGCATACTTTCCCTGATTGACAAATATTCCTTCTAGGCTCTGCCACACTTCCAGCCCTAGGAAATAATGCATCAATCCAAGATCTTTTAGCTCGAATTCTTCAGCTAGCTTCTTCTTGCAATATGTGATATGTTTCTCATTTCCATTCATAAATAGATCATCCATATACATTAATAGTATGACAGGTTCATCATCCATAATATTCATATAAAGGTTAGGATCAACTTTACTCTTGGTAAAGCCCAAGCTTTTCAAGAAGCTATCTATTCTTCCATACCAAGTTCTAGGAGCTTACTTCAGTCCATATAGAGCCTTTTTTAACTTACATACATGAGTCACCCTGTCTTAGACTTCAAATCCTTATGGTTGTTTGATGCAAACCTCTTCCTCAATCACACCATTAAGAAGGTTGTATTTACATCCACCGGTGTATGTCCCATTTCATCATGGAAGCAAGTGACATGATGGTTCTGATGGAATTGTAACTTGCTACTAGAGCAAATGTCTCTTCATAATTGATCCCCTCTTTACAAGAGAATCCCCTAACCATAAATATTTCCTTGTACTTTACAATGCTTCCATCAGCAACATGTTTTATCTTGTAGATCCATTTTGAAGATACCACCCTCTTGTTTTCTGGTTTGGGAACTTGTTGAGGCCTAGAAATTCACAGGAAACAACAGCAAGGGATTCTCCCCAGTCAAAGTTCCCAACTAGCCCGTGACTGTTTGGTATAGGGAATCCGTCCGGTTTGCGGTCTGACTACCATAGGTCAAAGTAACAAAAACGAAGGTTTTACCGGTTGCGGCCTGGTCCACCGTATATTTTTGTATTTTTTGACTTAAGTATGATATGCAAGTGCCTAATTAACCATGCAGGGTGATAAGGATGCAAAGAGTAGTCACAATGTGATGCGCAGGTTCTTACCTCTCGTCTTAGACTCACAAGCATCCAAATCATGCAAGAAAATAAATACTAACTAATCTATCTCTAGAGAGATGGATTATCATTCATTGGTGAGTAGTATATTTTGTACATGCATTATGAAAAGTTACAAATAGATGATACCTCTTTCAAGACACATGAACAATTACAAATATTTGAACAACCAAATAGCCAATTGTTTATGAACAACATTCATTACTCACAGTGGAAAACATCACAAAATATACTGAAGAGCATTCGAACAAGAACATAGGTTCAGGAAGTTAAAACACTCTCATAGTTAATGAAACACAGCTGAAAACGAAATAGTTCCCCTTCAACATTGCTCATTTAATCACATTGATACATTCCACATTGCGCTTTCTCCAACAGGCAAAAGTTGCAGTTTCTGATTGTAAAACAAAATAATTCCTCTTACAAGCAAATGGTTTACATGTTTTTCCAGGGAAAAAGTCCCTTCTAAGTTCTACCTAAAAATATTTAAACTACCACCGCCGACCGCTTGGGCTGCCCCCCCCCAAACGTATGACCTTCCCTTATTTCAAAACGCTTCACCTTCCCATTTATTTTCTGTGCACCTTCATGATCTGATGAGTAACTGACAGATCTTTTTGGGTCTATGCCTTTGTCACCATTCACTTTGTCTTTTCCTTCGTTTGTCCTGCTTGCGATCCTGATGGTTTCGGCTCTGCTTTTACCAAATTACTTATCTCCCTTCGTGCCACAATAGTTTGACCATTCTCCAGAAACCACCTGCAATCAAACGATGTGCATCATTGACCGGGATTGCATTCTAAACAAATGTCAGATTAAACCAACTAATGGCTAATCCACAAGAAATGGCCTGGCGCGCCACTGTCTCGTCCACCTACGGGCTCGGGAGAAAACATCAACGCTAGGAGATGGAAAAGTTAAGACCTGAGCTGCGGGCAGGAAAAAGAAAAAAAAAACAATCGGAAGTCGGAAGGACTTTAACATCGGAAGCCAAGAGCTTCGCACAGCCGTAACAGTGGGCAGAAAAAGACTATGGACACGTGACCCATGGGTGGGAAAAGTCTCAATCGAAAGTCGGAAGATATTTACATCGAAAGCTAAATGAAATTCCCAGCCGCAGCAACGGAAAAGGAAAGGTTGAAGACATGCGCGACCAAAAGACTGATAAGCATCGGCAGTCGAAGCGTTTTGTACTTCGGGCACTTAGTTGCTTTGGGAGCCACAACGGCGGAAGCTAAAAGATTACAGACATGCGACTAGCATCGGAGGGCGGAGCGCTTTAGATTTCGGATAGGTAGAAGGTTTGGGAGCCGCAACGGTGGAAGCTAAGATGGCTACAGCTTCCGATCAAAATAAGAGATGATCCAATCAAAACATAAAACGCTAACTCTGAAATCCAGCGACGGTTAAAACTGCTTCTCCTCCGAAACGGTGGCTCTTCAATAAGCAAACCCAAACTTAAAATCTGTGACTCAAAACAACTTTGAAACACACGCAAATTCCGAAAATCAGGGCGAGTGTTAGCCTTCAATAATCATTCAAAATTAAAGTATGACCAACAATAATTCACGGATCACATGATTAAGAACAAACGCTAAATCATGAGGAGGGGACCAAAATTTAAGAAATTTGGGGAAAACAATTGTAGCTGCAACAATTGGCGACTACCTGGTGAACCTAGATCTCTGGACAACTAATTCCTTAAGTAACAGACTGTTTAACAATAAAATCAACATGTTGAATTCTTCTAGATGTATGGATTTCCCAAATGGCAGATACATGAACTTTGAATCATTGAGGGTAGTCCTGTTCAGGAAAATGGAAACCAAGGTTTCAAAGTCAAGATTTCGAGGCCAGAAATATGAGTTTCATTTTTTACCTCTGTCTTTGCGTAGCTTCCAGCTTGGACACTACAGGATAGTAACATCTGGTAAACAGAAATATTCATGTGTTCCTCATTCCCATGCCATTTTGCACTTTTGTGCTTTTGGAATTTTGTCCTTTTGAGTCCTCCTCATGCCTTTCTTTCTGAATTTTTATTCATGCTCATCTATCCCTAGTGTCCTTTTGTGTGAGAGATGTATTTAGTTTTTCATCTCATGAACGGAGAGGAACTTTTGGCAATTTTATACTCATATGATTTAGTACTTTGTTTCGATATACATTGCTTTCTTAGGAGTTTTTTGACTCTTTTTTAGCCTTTTGGATTTCAATTCTTGGCATGGGATCATTTATATATAATATACTATTTACCCTGCTTCCTTTCCATGGGTCTTTTGCTGTCACCCCCCTAGGACATTTTTTAAGTGTGAGATGGATGGAGCCTTGAAATAGTATTCCAGACCTTTTAATCTTGAGTTACTTTACAGGGATTAAGCAGGATTTCAATGCGTTCACAACCATTTAGGAAAACTGCTAAACTAGAAGAAGCTCTATCAGATAAAACCATTAGACATAGTCTTATAATCAAGGATTTTAGTTGGTCCAGAATTCTAATGCTCTCCATGCGACCAAAGCTTGCTTCTTTTATTTAAAACTAGACAGAAAAAATAAAATAAAACAAAACTCAACTTCATGACTCAAAGACTAAAAAAGACAGCCAAAACAAATTATTGATATACAAGACAGAAGAACTCAAACAAATCCTTAGGAAAAATAAGGCTTGAGAACCAAACCATTTACTGGTAAGTTCTCTTTCCAACCCTGTAGATCCCGCAACTTATAAGTAGAAGGGCCAAGCTTTGCTGCAATCTGAAAAGGGCCTACCCACAACTGCTGGAATTTAGTATGCTTTCCTTTCTCATCATGGGGGTGATCCCACTTGAGAACTAGATCTCCCACTTCAAACTCTTTTGTTCCTGCCTTATGTTTGTCAAACCATCTCTTTATTACATTATGTTGTTTCTTAAAGTGCTCTTTGGCTTTAGATCTAGCCTCTTCTGCTTTCAGGAGATTATTTATCCTTATTTGCAAAAGTTCATCATCCAACCATCTAGATTCTTGAACTATTATGGAAGAAGGTAGCATGATATTGGGAGGAAGAATGGCTTCTTTACCGTAGACAAGGGTATATGGAGACACTCCAATTGAAGACTTGGGGGTGACTCTATCAGCCCAAAGGGCGTTTGGTAGCACTCAGTGCCAACTCCTCTGGTTTTCTATTATAGTCTTCTTTAAAATTCTAATCAGATTTTTGTTAGAGGATTCAGCCAGGCCATTTCCTTGTGGATAGTTATTAGCAGAATAATGCAATTTTATCCCTTTGTCATGAGCAAAAGCAGTTAATTTAATTGATGAAAAGTACTTAGAATTATCAAAGACTAACGAAACTGGAACTCCAAACCTGGTCATGATATGATCTTGTAGGAAGCTGATGACCGCGTCTTCATTTATTTTACGCAGCGGGATAGCTTCGACCCAGCAAGTGAAATAATTGGTCGTGGTCGGAATGTACTTGTGCTGCAGAGAAGAATTCGGTTTTATTTCTCCAATAATATCCAACCCCCATTGCTCGAATGGCTCTGCGATCATCACCGGCTTTAGGGGTGCCGCTGCTTTAGGTTGTCTCCCACTACACCTTTGGCAAATATCACACTTCCTGACATGTGTGTGTGCATCTTTGAAGAGCGTAGGCCAATAGTAACTTGCCCTGAGGATTTTGTGTGCTATAGTATTGTTACGGAGAGAAATTCCTATGGCTTGGGGTACCACAACAGACAGCTAGAATCCAGAAATCAATCTTTCCCAATATGCAATAGAAATAAAAACATCTAACACTAAAGGATCGAACCTCGTACCTTATTCCGGACGGTTGAAGTAGATCCCCATTGAGCTTTCCAATCTTCAGCTTGAATTGTTATAGCACGTCCTCAACAACAAGTAAACAATACAAGCATACTATATTTCATGGTGTTAGATCTATTCTAGCATATATAATCAGTAATGTATAAGCATTTGACATATTCCAATGGATACAATATTCATTCAAATACACATTACTGGACAGGAAAAGATATTTCTATTAATATGAATCAGAGATTACAAGTGACAACCTCTGACGGCACGTCTGCAAACCAGAGAAACTGAATCCCCCACTTGGGCCTCCACCACCTCAATCCTCCATCACTTCTATAGCAAGCTTACAAGCAAAAGACAAGCTTGGGAAGAACACAACAGTGCTCCAAGGGACAAAGGGATGCAGACTCAAGCATAAGTTCTGGCAACAATGGAATATAGTTTCGTTACTCTCAATTCTCTCTTATGCTTTCAATGTCTCAATGGGTTCCTTATATAGCTTTTCAAATAGATATTGAAAGGTCGAATCCGTGCGATCTCAAGGCATATGGAAGGCCAGGAGTCATATGAGTCAGATCCAAGTCAAGGAATGCTCCAAAGGATTTTGGATTATGTACACATCCCGATGTACGCGACTATAGAGGGAATATCCGTGTATGTACGCGGTTATCGGGGAAAAGGCCGTATATATCATTTTTCTAATGTTTTTAGGGATGGTCAATGATACATCAAAAGACAAAAAGTGGTCCATAGGGGCTAATGAGTCTGCAGAGGGACAAGGGAAGGCCATACAATGTGTGATTCACCTAGTGTGGTGAAATCCGCTATAACAGATGCTCCCTAATGTATGAGATCAGAGGGGTTATACAATGGCCGAAATACATTATAAGTCCATCCCAGAAGTGAAGTGATGAAGGTACCCAAATGGAAGACCAACCACCCAATCAGCATAATACCATAATACAACTCTGCATATAACTGCAAATACATATAGCAGTCCCAGATACATAAGAGTACAATGGCCATGAATAGGCATGAAACATGATAACACATATGTGGTCATTGCCACATACAATATACATAGATCAGAATCTCCATGATGAAGATATACAAAGGACCATGAACTCCGCAAAGGCTGAAGATATATAACAGATCAAGATCTCCATAGTGGCTGGAAATGTCTGACATACACTGGAAAAAGTCACGAGAGCTGAAATCTCATGAACACTGGCACGATCAAGGAGGTAGCATATAGTGGATGCCACCAATCTGGAAGGTCTTCTACACAAACCGCTACGAG
>LPNX010635199.1:0-13444 GCA_001517045.1 Pseudotsuga menziesii
ATTTTTCTTCATTGACAATTCTGGAAGAAAAATAAAGAACAAAATATAGATTAACTTGTAAATTTGTAATGTGTTTAACAAAATTAAATAATAGTGGGCTTGAGGAGGATAACAAGGTGATGTGAAGGGTTTGTACTGGTGATGTGAACCAAGTTGTATGGTCATCCCTCTATGTCAAAATCTATGGCATGCTTCAAGATGTGTGCAGTCTTAGTAGCAGTTTGATCCTTACTTCTGGTTTGTGCCCTCACATCACCAATGCCTTTGTGATCTCCCTTGGCTCTGGTGCTATTGTGACATAGCACAGTATAGAGATTTGGATATCTATTATAGCACAATACACAAAGATAGGGCACAATACAGACTCCAGAGAGATATGGAAATCCATTTCCCATATCGCCAGGTCTGTGAACACTGACAAAACTCACAAAATTATCGACATCTCTGTGATGTGCCTTCTTTTGAGAGCTTTAATTTGGAAGAGAACTCATCTTAGTAGTCTCTCACTTGGTCATATAAGGGATCGGGCCATAAAAAAACCTGGGTGGTGTGATGCTGAGAACAATGGGATAGTGCCTATGACAGCATGAATGGGGTCATTGCAATGCATGGGCTCTTTGATGGCCTATAACTAAAAAGGAAGGCCTACTTCCCTCCATTATTGTCAACAACATCATTATGGTTTGTCTGAAGGTGTATATCATGTGTATATAGCAAAACCAATTGGGTATATCTAATATCTGTCAAAAAACAGTTGGGTATCTATGCAGTGAAGAGAAATCATTGAATTACAGTCTCGGCTAATAATCATTTGCTTCTATATTGTTGAAAAATGTATTGGGGATACAGGGTTTTCTCTGTGAAGGTCACTAGGTATACATAGGTATTTTCTGTGAAAAAATTGTTGGGTATACAAGGTTTTTTCGTGTGAAGATTCATTTGGTGTAGATGGTTTTTTCTTGTGAAAATTCATTGGGTTTTCACAAGTTTTTTTGCGACAATTCATTGGGTACACAGTTTCTTTTTTGTAAGTATCATTTGGATTTTCAGTGATGAGCAGTAAGTGGAGAAAGGAAAAATGTGCCCTAGCATTGAATGGTTTCAGCAGGAATAGGTGCACCTCTCATTCTAACCTCTGTTTCCATCAAGTTCTCCTTCCCCTCTAGGCTATAAACAAGTAGCAGGACCTCCAGGGTGGGATTAATGTTTTGATATAATATTTGCTTTAATTCATTCTCTCTCTCTCTCAGACTTTTCTTTGTGTCATTTTTGTTTTATGATGCAGACTTACTTTTACAAGCACAAAAGTATAAATCTAAGTTTCATTTTATTTGATATTTTGGGAAAAATCTAGCTTTTTGTTAAGGCTCTTGCCATGAGCAATTTCTAATTTCTTCTCCTTTGGTCTAGTAGCAAAAAGAATTGTTTCGCTAGTGGTAATGCATACTCTGCTCCGTCACAATTCTCATTCTAAATGAGGGAAGAATTCTCTTTACTTCTGGGTGCACATTGGACAGTTGATCACACATAAAACAACACCATGTTTTCAGGGCAGCATATTTGAGGCATAATAAAAGTAATGGTAATAGGATTGGCACTTGGCAGTTCTCAAAACTGCTCATTTGAAGCACTTAGGCCTATTATGAAACTATAAATGCTCCAGGCCTCTGTCCTCTCATAAGTAAAGAGTTATCAATACTTAAGATGTCCTTGGGTATTTCCAGGAAACCCTGAATGAATCTTGAGACCAATGAAGTGGAGGGCATTTTGGTGCATTTTGGGTATCTTGTGATCAATCGTCATGGTTTTGTTGATCATAGTGGGAGCAACAAGATAAAAAGCACTGCAAAACAAGCAGTAGTCTCTCTTGATGAAGTGCCCAAATACTCATACAATATGTTCTTTATGTAAATCTAGGGTAAGCAACCGGTGTCCAACGTACAGTTGCAATCTTGGTAATATTAGGTGCTTCGATCTTGATACAGAGGCGCCATAACTTGCTTGTAACTATCAAAGCTATGATTGTTAAATAAACATGTTGTGTTACCCCATATCCGCATGGGAGTACCCTACAGCTATTTTGGGCACTGTTACATCAGGCCTGGGATTTCAAATAACCTTGGGCTTGAGCAACAAGCAAAAATATTAGGGTCTGGGTGAATTTCCAAGCAATCGGGGCCTGGGAAGTCCTTTGAATTTAGAACATTCACTTGCAACATTTGGAGATTCCTGGGGATAAATCAACATCATAGCAATAGATAAGTGCATCATCAAAATATGGGCAGTAAACCCTATGTTATGAACATCTTGTGATGATAAACAACAGGGCTATAATTGATGTTCACCTTCATACAGATCCAAGACTTTATCCTCGGTAGATCAGTGGATTGGATGGATATAGGATGCACCTGTAAGGGATTTTTATACCTTTTTTATGTAGGATATCACATTATCACCGCAATTATAACCTATGTAGCAGCATGCAAAACAGGAGGGTGTCTTTAGTGAAATGATCCTCTGCAACCAGTGATTTTCTGAAGCCTGAGGCATGAACAGTAAGCTAAGATTCCAAATAGCAATTCCAAGCATGTTTTCGGAGTTCTGAGCTTTCCGAAGGTGGTTCTAAGAATGTTAAAGGCATGAGAGGGGTGCTACAACAACATCAATCAATTATGGGCACTCAATATCTTCATTCAGCAGTAATGAGGCAAAGCATCAAATGATTGACTATTCTGAGAGTTCATATCAGCCCCCTAAATCAACAAATACAGATGATTATTTTTCTTATCTGAGCAGGGATTGGTGGGTAGAGTTAGCTTTATTCCTCAGAGGATCAGAGAATCATGAAAATCATTGTGGAAATATAAGGCAAGGAAAAGGTCGAAGACATCTATCCTAGCAGTTTAAGAATTTCATTTTGATCTGAGGTATGTTGACTAACATTAAGTTTGAAAGTTAAGTCTGAAAGTGTGTTGGGGCTCCATCTTAAGTCTGTCAACTGGGACATTTTAAGGACTGATAGTAAAGAGCAGTATAATAATTTATTCATGGTGTTAATCAAATAGTAGAGTGCTAAAGGACAGGAAGGGCGTTAAAAACACTCAGAGTTAGAATATACATAGAGCAACATATTTAGCAGCAGAAACAGATGCTTTTGATCAAGAAAAGTGCCATGAGCAGAGGCACCTACACATTCAAGACATTTGTTGCCTATCTAAGTATGCTTTCATTTGCTGCAGACATTGTAACACCAATCAATCCATTCTTTAGCATTAGTGAGGACCATTGACACCAATCAATCCATTCTTTAGCATTATGGGAGAACCATTAATATCATTCAATTTCATTGTCTCCATGAAGTTTTCAACTATAGATCGATGATGTTTGGTGTACACCACACCTGAAAGATCTGTCAAGTGGTATGAAGCCATCCTTGCTGGTGATAACCATTGTTACTGTTCAATTCAGTCTATAACCAATATAACCATTGAATCCAGTCTATAGCCTTATGGGAGAATCATTAGCACCATTCAATTTGGTTTCCTTTGTCTTAGAATCCATTATGTAGTATGTATTCTACCAAGGTTGCTCAGAACTTATACCTAGACCAATTGGGATTGTGGTGGAACCATTTGCACCGTTCAATTCATTTGCCTTCAGCTTTGAATTCATGAGTGGGGTATCTATTCCACCAAAATTTCCGATAACTTCCACTAGCCCTAGCTTTTGTTGGCTTTGTCTTAAAAGACATGAGTGGGTTATCTACTCCATCAAAGTTACCGAAAACTTGCACATGGCCCCAACCACTGTTGGTGTTATGAGAGATCTATTAACACCATTTAGTTCATTTTATTTTGGCTTAGAAGCCCCGAGTGGGGTATATTTTCTGCTACTATTGCATGCACTGGAGCACATCCATGTTACTCGATAGAACTTGAATCCTGGTGAGGGCTATATCATCTACCGTGTTTCCCCAACCTTGCGAACCACTGTCAAAAAACCAAGACCCTATTGATATAACTCCATTTGAACAATGCAACATATCATTATAAAATTTGGGGCAGACAAATATAAGGACCCATGTTTCTCAGGAGCTTGCAGTACATGTGTGCTGTTGAAGCTAGTAACATAGCAGATTTGATCAAATCCAACTATGGAAGGACAATATAGACCCAATTATATCTATAACGATGTGGTAATGAACACCTAATTATTTCAGATCCTAACGAAAGTTTTCAACTCGTTCTTGTGGTTATTGTCGCAGATAGTATCCAAATATCAGAATTGTTTCTATCAATTTTTACTAACAGTTTGCTATCAGCTTTTAGATAAAGCTTATGCATTGTTCTGATGCTTTTTTATGTTATCTATATGGTATTTTATAAGCTTGCTGATGATCACCATATTGACCTCTGAATTATGGTGGCCCTGTCCCTTTTATCTGGACTTCCATGGGGATTTTGAGGATGAAGTATCCAGTCTCACACTCTATGATGAGGGCCTTTATCTAGGATGTTCTTATCAATATTTTGTTTTGATCCTTCTGTGTCACTATTTGAGTCAAATGGCTTGTAGGATGCAGGCATGTTGAGAAAATATACTCTCATAACAAACGATCAATATCTTCCCCAATATTTCAAAAATATTCTAGTCTTCCTTGAGCATATTTCAAACATAGTTCTAAGCTAGTGCACATTTTGTTTGTTTGGCATGCATGATAATTGTAAATTAAGAATTTTTCCCTCATCTCTTATCAATTCAAACATATTTTGCTTTAAAACTTTGTTTAGGGTTAGAATGGTAATTCCATATTTTGACTCTCTAAATGCAAAAGTTTCACATTACTGTTTTCAAATTTTCATGCACCAGGGGTCAAATTTTAACTCATTAGGTTAGCATTGCAGGATATTGCTTTCTATTTTTGGTGTTTTTTCTCATTGCAAACACTCTGTTCTCTGGCTACTGATTGGAATCTGTGGAATTCTCTTGTCCTATATTTTGCGTACTAGAAACAACATTTGAAATATTTTGGAGATCATGACAAGAGTATTGCAACACTTCTAACCATTAAAAAGTCTTGGTGACAGTGGTGCAAATGACCCTACTTAACATTAAGATTGTGATTTTTCAAAGCATTAAAAGGACTCACTTTCACTGGTATAAATGAAAATTATGATTTTTCAAAGCATTAAAAAGACTCGGTGCCTTTGGTATATATGGCAGTTGTATATATCAAATCATTTAAAGGACTCCATGGCAATGGTATAAATGAAATGTTATTGTTGAACGTAACCTTGCCTTTATGATAGCTACTTTTTTTCAGTTTGCTTATATTAAATCTATCCTAGTTAGTAATCGTGTGCTTTTTTTTTCTCTTTAGATGTTTTTGTTATCATGTTATGCTATGGTAAACTCAATTACCCTTGAGGCTCACAATTTAAGCTTTGAGACTACATTACCCTTGTTACTGTAAAAGTTTTCATTTTCCTTTATATTTCTTGTTTTACCCTTTTAATTTTTATTTTATTTCATATTAACATGAATGGTTTCATGATGTTTGAGAGGGATTCCAATTTCATTGGACTTCATATGAGGAAAATATAATTTCACATCCCATCCGAAATTCGGCAAATTCAACAATTTTTCAGGATTTTCAACATTTTAGGTTGGAATTCTATAAATGATTTGTTCTTCATAACCTTTGCTTGGTATGCCCTTGGTAACAAGACACGCCCACTTAGGGATGAAACTACCATCTAGGCATATTGACCAATATGTTCCAGAAACCACCTTTATGCTAGCCAATTTGATAGAAGAATTGGACAGTGTTTATTGAACCATAGTTGAATTGTTGAACTTGGTATTATTTGATGGATTTCAAACTATTAGAAGTTTTAATTTATGTTTCATTTTTTTTAGACAAATTTCAAGTGCCAAGTTTTATATTATCTAATTTGATAAGATGGATAAACTATTATTTTGTAGATTTTATGCATGTAAACTTAATTTTCAACCCATTTCTTTTGTATTTTGACTTTTGTTTCTATTTGCTGAATTTCATTAAGTCTTCAGACAAGTTTTGTTGAGTCCCAGGTGTTAGTTTTTATACCTCGAAAGTGTCCTCTAGCCATGGCACAAATGTTACAGACATGGGTGTACATCGTAGTTGCAGCTGCAGTTAGTACAGCTTCTGTTAGGGAAAAGTCTTCAGTCTTGTATGACACATTGATTATGGAAGACAATATTGTGCTATAAAGGGACTAACAGTTATAATTTTGGTAGTCTAGATTTAGCAGTTTGCTTTCCCAGATTTAGGAAAAGTGGTTTTTCTAGAATTAGTCACTTTTCTGCTTTTGAGTTGACGTTTCATATTTATGTAAGTAGTGTTTTTAGGTTTCTTTTGTCTAGATTTAGATAAAGTGCAAGAGGGGAACTTAGTCTTAGAGAGCAGGTGAAGATCTGAAGGAGGTTGTTCTTCTTGCTGTAGCACTCCATTAAAACAATTTCCTCATGCATGTTGAGGATTCTAATCCCAAGGCCAAAAATAGACCAAGGGTTGGAAACTGATTCAAGGGCTGGATCTGCTTTATTGTAAACTGTAGATGACCTTTTTGTACTATATAAGAGGGCTCAAGGTAGCATTTAAGAAATCAGTGTTTTACTTCAGTTCAAAGTGAAGAAGTATGGTTTATCTAAAGCAGTGTATTCAGTTTTCTCCAAAAATAAATAGTGATGTGATTTGGGACAGACTTGTGAGAATTCTGTTATGTATTTTCTAAAGTATGAGTTTTAGTGTCTAGCATTCAAAGATAGAAGTTTTGATAGGTTGCAAAGGTTAAATTTACCTAGGGGTTTAGGGGATTCTTTGAATACATAATATGTTGCCATGGTCTAGAAAACCTAACATTGTAGAATGCATGTGAGGTATCATGTTAATGTACTAGGTAGAAATATAAAGGGGTATAAAAATGTAAATGAAAAAATGGATACATGCAATATATGGTGAAAATAGGGGTTTTTTTTAATTGGGAAGGCATATTGGGAGGGGGTTAAAACAAACGATTTTGGGAGGTATTTTCCGATATTTTTTGAAAATAGGGTAATTGTTTCATATGCCATGAACGAACGTGCTATGGCATGGTTTCACTAAGTGAAGACCCCCGTGTGTTTGTAGTTGTGACTTCATTTTCGAATATGTAGGTGTCATTGTTTGCAACTATGTTTTTACTTCACTTTTGTCTTCTTTTCTCCTAGAAGGGTAGATACAAAAGATGTAATAATTTTCAATATGTCTCTTTTAATATCTTCTTTGATTCTTTTTCCTTCTTGTATAAAGTAATAATTGTAAATAACACAATTATTAAATAATTATTATTAAGTAATTATTATTATTATTATTATTATTATTAATTACTATTATTATTAAAACTTTAATAATAACAAATATAATATATTACCTATTATTATTTAAAAATAATAATATAGTTTATATATTTTTAGTGAATTGGGTCGAAAGGTTTTTTGAAAAAATATATAACAATAACAAATTTTACTATTACTAATAGTATTATTGATATATATTTTTTATGAATGGGTGGGAATTAGGGTTTAAACCCTAGAATTAAAAAACCACTTATTAAAACAAAATTGTGGGTGGAGAAACCACTAGTGGTTATACTCTTTTATTTTTACTTTATTTTCTTTTTTTTACCTTCCTTTTTTTATGGCAATCTTCCTTCTTCTTCTCTCTTTTTTTTTACTTCTTCCTTTTTATTTTTTCTTTTGACTTTATTTTCTTTTTTTTACCTTCCTTTTTTTATGGCAATCTTCCTTCTTCTTCTCTCTTTTTTTTTACTTCTTCCTTTTTATTTTTTCTTTTGACTTTATTTTCTTTTTTTACTTGGTCAAAGACCATGAATTTAGGGAGTCCCTAGGATTATGATTAAAAATCACGATATGGAAAAAGGCCTAGATCACAAACTAGCTTTGATACCAAATGAAGCAAATATTGATTCACTTCACACAATCAATATTACCCGAACACCTCGAATATTCGATAAGCCATTAATAGGACAAATATATATTGATAATTGGATAGATAAAAATATTTTTTACAAGAATTAGTGTCGAGTATTTTATACCCTAAGTGGTAAGGGGCATGACTTTTCATGTGACCTCTTGAGTAATTAATTAATTACCCTAATTAACCAACTTAGTATTAAATGTTAATATTTATAACATTTATATTTGTTAAAATTTGTGTGTCTAAAATCAAAAGAAGGTGGCCATGTAAGAGAAGGGATCCTCGAGTAGCATACTCCAGATACAATATTTGCTTTTACTTGGAAGAACAAGGTGGACGCATTAGCAGGCCAGACACACTGGGGCATCCAAACAAAAAAAACATTTTAGCAATGCACATTTGTATTCCACCTTATGTATGAGAACTATGTCCAATCAAAAAATGGAACAACTGCAAGAATCCTTCAGTAGGTCATGGATACACCACCTACTGTCAGATTAGGATAACGAAGTGTAGGCAACTGAAGAAAAAAATGGAAGAAAGTTTTGGTGCTCTTGAATTATATTGATATTTTGATGGATTGAGAAAACTTGGGCAAAAAATGCTAAGAAAACAGAAAATTTATTTTATATTGTACATGTAATAATTACTTTTCCCTTCTATATTTTTCACAGTAAAAGTATTTTCAATGGAAAAACAATTGATCATAAAAGATCAAGCATACAAAATTTGAAAATTTGCACACTTGTGATGTCTTCAATTTCTTGGGTAGACTCTCCAATTAAAGTTGCCACTCTTGACCCTACCACTTACTCACTTCCTCAATGGAGGGTATTCATCCGACAATGAATTCTTGTGACAAACCTTTGTTGTGGATTGTTGATGTGAACTCCATGACATCTAGTGGAATTATAGTACCATCTACCCAAACATCCAAATCAAATTTATTCTCAATGATAGGAAGAGTCACCTCAGAAAGACCAAGAATGTATTGATATCAATGGATTGGAACTTGAAATACTGGATATACTTATTCAAAAAATCATCGAACACAGGGCACCCAACCTGCACTCATAATTGTATAGGTATCAATGGATTGAGTTTTTACTATTACATCAATGGAAAGAGAAAAGGAAATGGTATGCTCTATGTCTAATTAAGTACATTAAAAAACATTACCAATAAGATACTTTAGAAAATGAAAAATAAACAGCAAAAATGAGCAGCATGATTTTGAATTTGAATTTGATTTTGATTTTCAGTTGATAAGATTTATGGCACAAACGCACCTATACACTTGGTAGGCGCCCATGTTCTTTCAAGACTTTGGGAGTGCATAATAATACATCGTATACAAGATCAAATCTCCTGACCCTGAACAACCAGTGAAAAGCGAAGTTGAAAGACATGAAAGACAAAAACAAGTGAGGCATTTTATTGCATAGATAAACAATGGACATATGACAGTTAATGGTTTGACGGAGGGATGACAAAGACTGAACGGTGTATTCAAAATGCACCTCAAGAAAGACACTCGGAGAAATAACACCTAACGACGTAATTATTATATAATTTTTCTGACCTTATCTCCACCAACTTTAAAAGTTTTAAATTCAAATCACTATACTAAAAAGCCATACATGAATATGATATGTCTAATCACCTTGTTACATGTATAATAGAAGAGTTAATAAATTTATATGTCTTTAAAGAGGATCAAAGGAATACATTAAGGGAGGCCAATCCAATGTTGATGCCATGAAAGAAGAACCACAACATGTTTACAAATTACTAAAAGATATGTCGATACCCTTAACAACATCGTTATGGGGGTTAAAGTTCCACATGTTTGTTCTCACATCATTCTTTTCTTAGCACCACTTATGTGAAGTCCAATAGGTGTGGATGTATTTATTTCAAAACTTAAAATAGGACATCAAAAGAGATAAATACATTAAGATAGCATATGAGGCTATTTCATTTTCTTGTCTGGATTATGTAGAAAAATGGTGTTGCTATTGAAAAATAAAATTATGATTTGAGATAACTTCATAAAAAGAACTGATATTGGACCAAATTATTGCATTTCATGCAAAAGGGATGTTGAGCAGGTCGACCATATGTTTGTTGAATGTATGTTCACGCACCAAGTTTGGATGCAAGTTACACAAAAATTGAATTGTTTTGTTGGCTAAGATCAAGGATCTTTTGAAGTATTTTTAGCTCAGTGGGTTGCAAATACTGGTTCATTTAAAAATCTACATTTTGTATATTTCTTGGGGGATTTTGAGTGACATGAATTTAGTACTCTTTGAAAATGGCAAAAAACATATTAATATATTGTGCTCTAAAATAGTGGCAGTATTTGAATAATATCATAGACTTGGGAAAATAGTCTCTCAGAAGTTATTGATGCTCCTCACTTTTCTGTTTCTGGTCTTGTTGGTTTTTTTGGTGTTGCTTCTCAGTTGAGGCAATGTGGTTCTGGTATGGTTATCATTTCTAGAAATAAACATTGTATTCTCTATTCGATGGGTTGTGGCAAAGAAACAAATGCAAGAGAATAAATTTTGTGTCTTTAGGGGATTCTTCTTTTTGATTCATTCAAAGGTTTTCTATCCTTACAAGTGGGGGGTGACTCCAGAGTGATTATGGATTGGGATTCTGGGAAAGCTAATTTACAGGTCACTCGCATGAAGCATTAGAAATAGCGAGTCAGATAAATGCAGGGAAAGTTTCAAAACTTACATTTCATACATATTTGTCGTCAATTCAACTTTCAAGCTAATATATTGCCCAAAAAACTATTGGACAAGTGGAGGGAATCCTCTTCTTTGAAGAAGAACATGACCATTAGGTGGTGACAAAAGGCTCTCTCCAGGTCTACTATGTCCTGATTTTCAGATAGTGATACTTGGTTTTGTTAAGTCTTTAAGGCTTATAGATGACTATTATATGTAATTTTTAGGAATTTCTAAGCAGATAAACCTGTTTTGATCATTCTATGTATAAAGTTAGGGATGTGGTTTTGGTTTGAGTCAATATTTATCATAATATTTCTTCATATCCTTTTATGGATTATATTGGTCTTAGTCTCTGATTGACGTTTTGTTTCTGTGAAAGTTAGAAAGTGAGTGTTATATAGTCCCGAAAAGTGTATTAACGAAAATTGAGCACACATGAACTGTAGTTGTTATTTTTTATTCAAGATTTTGAATACACATGAATTGTAATTGTTATTTTTTATGTGGATCCGCGAGTAATTAATATTTCCAACACTCCCCCTTAATTGTGAGCATATGGGGATTTTAAAACAAAATATTACAAAATGTTTCAGAGTTGAAACTTGCTCTATTTATGACAAAATTCACTGTGTAGAAGCTGTCATTCCTAAATAACTTCTAGATACTAGAAGTATCCCTTGCCAATGGCTTTATAAAAATTTCTGCTAGTTGATCTTCAGAGTTACAAAATTCTAAACAAATTTATTTATTGTTCACCAATTCTCTTATGAAATGATACCTTGTGTCATTTTGTTTGGTTCTCTTGTGAAACACGTGATTATTTGACAGTGAAATGCATGGATTGTTTTCGCATAAAATGGTTGTTGGTTCTTGCTGGTTCTATGAAAGGTCTTTTAAAATTCTCCACATCCAAACATCTTGACATGCGACGCTTGTAGCTGCGACATACTCTACTTCTGCTGAAGACAGAGTTACTATGGGTTGTTTCTTTGAATCCCACGACACAACACCTATATCAAATGAAATGCGTACCCATATGTGCTCTTTAGGTCATCTATGTTGCCTCCATTGTCACTGTCAATGTATCCAATGAGTTCAAAATTCTTTGAGGTTGAATACTATGCCAAGGTACTTTGTGCCACTTACATACCTCATAATTCTTTTACCTGCTTTCCAATGAGAGTATTTTGGTGAATCCATGAATCTTGAGATCATACTTACTCCATACATGATGTCTGGTCTCATTGTTGTTAAATACATAAGGATACCAACAATCCTTTTAAATAGCATGTGATCTACAGTTGATCCATCATCATCCTTGCTCAATTTTAAACCTGTTATTACTAGTGTTGGGTATGTCTTACAATTAGACATATTAAATATCTTTAAAACTGCACTTGTATACTTTGACTGTGATATAAAAATACCACTTTCAAACTGCTGGACTTCAATGCCATTAAAAAAATTCATGAGGCCCAAATCAGTCATTTCAAATTCAATTTCCATGACTGTTCTAAATTCTTTTATGCAAAAATCACCAGTAAATATTAAATCATCTACATACAGGCAGACAATCAACATGTTACCTTTCTCATTAACTTTGGTGTACAGTGTCAATTCACTTTCACTTCTATGAAATCCATTTTGGTGAGATAGGAATCAATGCGACTGTACCAACCTATCAGAGCTTACTTCAAACCATAGAGTGCCTTTTTCAGCTTGTACACTTTGTGTTCTTGTCCTGGAACTTCATAGCCTTGTGTTTGTTCGACATATACTTCTTCATCCAGATAACCATTCAAGAATTCCGATTTAACATCCATTTGATAAACAAACCATTTGTTTTGTGCAGCGATGGCCAAAACAGTTATGACAGTATCCATACATGCGACTAATGCAAAGGTTTCATTGAAGTCTATACCGAGTTGTTGTGTGAACCCTCTTGCAACCATTCTTTCTTTTTGCTTCTACACATTCCCATCAACATCTTTCTTGGTCTTGTAAATCCATTTGACGTTGATTACATATTTATATTTTGGTACATCTACCAGCTCCCATGTTTGATTCTTCTCAATGCATTATATTTCTTCATCCATGGCTTGTACCCGTACTTCATCTTTGACATATTCCTCAAATGTTTGTGGATCATCTATTTGAGAAAATAATACAAAGAGAGAAAATGAATTTGGTGCACCAGCTTCATATATTTCACGTAGACTTCTTATCTTCATTGGATCTGTTGATGTCGACCTCGACGAACTGCTTGATGGATTATGTTGTCCTCTTGGTGTGCTTGTCGGCGTAGCTTGAGCTACGACTTGTGTTGATGTTCCTTGTGTTGAACCATGTCATGGTTTCATGGGATTATATGGTGTTGCAACCGGTTGAATTACATGTGGTGTTTGAACCACTTCCTCCATCATGTCATCATGCTCGACATTTGACACAATCTTGACATTCTTCTCAACGGTTCCATCCCATGATTCATTCTCGGCGAATTGAACATCGTGACTGATGATTAATTTCCTTGTGACTGGGTCATACAACTTGTATGCTTTTGTGTCTTCAGAGTAGCCAACATATATATATATATATATATATATATATATATATATATATATATATATATGTCCCTTCTTTACTAACTTATTTCTCATCTCATCTGGAACATGAGCAT
>LPNX010635207.1:2910-45355 GCA_001517045.1 Pseudotsuga menziesii
CAAGATCATTTTTTTTGGGCAAATTGCTCCTTCCAATACTGCACCAGAAGCATAGAATTTACCACTTAATATCCCAAGTTAGGAAATTGTTGATCAAGCTTGCTTGATCAACTATGCTAGGTGTGAAGGAAATTCCAAAAGTGTAGACTATCGACCTTACTTTGTATGTTTGATTTTGTGATAGGTTATCAGCTTTTCTTACAACATTCGCTACAAGCAACCTCTTCTTCTCACTGCATTCGCTACATCAACTCAGTCTTTCTTATTACATTCAAAATGGCTCATCCAGTGGAGCTTCTCACTCCCTTCAACTATCACCAGTGGAAGGATGACATGAGAGTATTGCTCCGCACCAAGCATCTCTTCAAACTCATAGAAGAAATAGAGGAAGAGCCAGAATCAAATAAACATAAAGCTAAGTACATGAACATGCTTGATGAAGCCATTGGACTCATGCTCTCCTCAGTCTCTAGAGATCTTCGATTTCACATCCAAGACTTGGACACTCCAAAGGAGGTTTGGGACAAGCTTGCTTCCTTATTTGATAAGAATGATGAGATGAGGATCCATCAGCTAGAAAATGATCTGATTACTCTCAATCCATCCAATTTCGAATCTCTAAATGAATTCTTCTCAAAGTTCAAGAACCTGATATATCAGTTGAAGCAATGCAAAGTGAAGAACGATGAAGATCAGCTCATCCTGTCCGTTCTCACAAAGCTCAATGCAGACTACTCAGTCTTTGTATCCACCTTCCAAACAGTAAGGCTCACTACTCCAAATTGGAAGATTCCCACTCTTAATGCCTTCATCCAATCTCTTATTTCTGAGAATGATAAATTGATCCAAATGGGGATCATTCGATCTTCCAAAGATATAGCTCTAGTTGCAAGAAGAGATAAGGTAGAAAATGACAAAGGAAAGCAAAGAGATGAGTCCCCTGTGAAGAAAGAGCAGTCAAAAGAACCTTCAAGTTCGAAGAGAAGCAAGAAGAATGGAAAAGGCAAGGTCCTCTGGTCTTACTGTGGAAGGTGCTTCCATTCAGAAAGCTCCTGTATGAGAAGACAACTTGATGAAATGGCCCTTCTCTTGAAAAAGCACAACATTTCTGTACCTGCTAGCGCAAGGATGGAAGACTCTGAAGAAGAAGAAGAAGAATACCAAAGGAAAGGACATGCACTGAAGGCTTACTGCACATCAACACCTGTCTTCCTCATTGATTCTAGAGCTTCCAACCATATGGCTGCATCCATAGAATCATTCTCTTCTTATCAGTCCTTTGATGGTCCTAGTATTCAGATGGGCAATAACAATGAATTCAAAACAAAAGGGAAGGGCTCTATCCAACTTGAACATGGAAGGCTCAAAGATGTGCTATTTGTTCCCTCCCTAGCTTCAAATCTGTTATCTATCTATCATATGACCCATACTGGATCTCCAAAGCGAGTGATATTTGGTCCTAACTTAGTGGAGATCATAGATATCTCTACTGGGAGCATCATAGCAAAGGGTACTGCAAATCATGCTTCAAAAGCATATGAGTTCTCACATTTCATGGCTCCTTCAGAACCAGTGCACTCTCAGCTACCACCTACAAGGGAAGGTAAAATCATTGCATCTACTTCTTTTACAACTTCTACTAGTATTGCAGATCCATCTATATCAGTTTATGACATTGAGATTCAGGGTGACTCAGATCTAGATTCAGTCCCTACTTCCAAACTGGAAGCTAGGAAGATGACTGGAAACTCACCTGACACTTAGAAAGGAAAGACTCTTGCGCTATGTCATGCTATTTTACCTCCTTTAGGGAGATGCAATAGACTTCCTATAAGATGCAATATGGAAAAGGCTCAGTCTTACTACATTCAGAAGAATGGATATGATCATACACCTCTTCATTCAGCAAGAGACAAAGGTTACATTCCTCCTTCCTCCCATCATCATTTTTGGAGAAGAAAGAGAAGTCTACATGCCAGGACCTAGAATACCTGTGCATAGCACACCATGCATGCTACTTCACTACCTCACAGAGATGAAGATTGCATCAACATATTTTCAAGTTTTTCAAACTTGAGACTTGATTCTACCTGCTTAACTAGAGGGAGGGATTTTTTCCCATATGGTTTTTTCCCCAGCTCCTTGTGATAAGTAGTTACTTTATTTTACTTGATGTAATGGGTGACCTATGCTCTTAGTTACCAGGGCCCACAGTTTGTCCAAGTTAGCATTCGGGGGGGGGGGGGGGGGTTGTTAGGATTATTAATCCTCCCTTGTCCAAATTTGGTCATATGTCTAAATTAGGAGTCATGTCTAAATTGGGAGTCCATCCAGTCTATTTATAGTCATTAACACCATTGGGTCCACTTGACCTAATTGGGGCACATGTTTCAGTTACTAAAGTGTGGGGAACACTAATTGAGGCTCACTGCCACTGATTGCACTTGATTGCATCAGTTTAGGAGCCTCCTAGAGCAATCCATACAATTTAGGAAGCTGCTGGGAGTGCCGAAACCAACCAAGGTCAGTTCACTTCAGTTAATGACTAGTCAAGCTAAGTTAGGAGTCAGTTACATTTAGTTCTAGTCCTCTACATTCAGTTAGTGCTATGTTTACTTGATTGAACATATGTGGGGCGCATTTCTCAACTACCACAGTTAATTAACCTTAGTCAACACTGAATGTAACACTTGAGTTGTGTTTTAGAGCTCCGATGAACTCCGGTTATGGTTTAGACAAGGTCAGTTAACTACTAAGTCCTCCGATAGTGATTTAGACAAGGTCTTGGTTACCTACAGTCAAGTAGCGTCTAATCAATTCGAACTTCCTCATGTTGATTCGAATTGCTTGTGGCTATTAAAGCCATTTTACTTCATTGTAATTATCATCCGATTACTTTTTTATTAATGAAAGCATTCACAGCTGCAAGCCTTTTTTTGCACTGTTTCATTCTTCAATTGCTGAGTAAATTGTGAGATCCACTTTGTGAGTTGTGTATTTGTCTATAGATCTATGTGCTCAAATTTAAACAAACAAGTCTGGACAAAACTAACTGAACACACAAAAATCACAAAATCACAAATCTTTTGCAAAAAATTGAAAAAAATCAAGGTCTGGGACAGGCCTACTTGGCACCGCGCCGAAGGGGTTGCCGACAGAGTGGTTTCGAAGAAGAACCACTTCTTGTTAACTGGACTCAAGCAGTGGCACCACCTATTTCTAACTGGACTCAGGTGGTGGTACCACTTATTTCCTAAGGCACATGTGAGGTTCCCTGTAACAACCCAGAACACATGGAGAGTGAAAAAGTCAAGTTAGAAATTGCAAAAACTCTACAAAAAATGATGAATCAACAACAATATAGAGCATATAAAGTCAAGGCGACTCAGATATGAAGAGATCTGAATATTTCAAACCAAAAATTCACTAGGTTAGATGTAGATCTGACTGCAAATATGGGAGGTTGGAACTTGGATTCGGATAATAGTAGTTCAGAAACTAAGGAAGACCAAAATAGATAAGTAATTTTTCCCAACTGAGTCACCAAATTTGTTATCAGGAATATAGCACCTTCTGCGGACAGAAGCAGTTCCTCTAGTCTGAATGGTTCAGATCCAAAACAAATGAGTAACCACTAGGTTGAAGACTTTCCCTGAAAGCTATGGATGCCTGGAATAAAACTCTGATGAAATACCTATAGACCTACAGAAGCACATCAAACGTACAACAACATCAAAGATACCATAAAACTATCCATAGATCCGTATCAGTGACTAAGGAATCCAATAATATATATGTGAGATTAAAACACAACAGATATATGGGAAGGAAAACAACTTTGCATTAATTTATGAATGAAAGAGCTTACAACCATTTTTCCTTAGTGTTGATGCACTCCTTTGCAAGACTAGAACCTCATCTCCGATAACTCCAACTTTATCCTCTATGCTCTCTAATGGATTAGGTCAAGATGTTAATTCAACAGCATAACTTTACCTCTTTCTTTCCTCTTTCATCCATGGAGAGTGATATTGTATTTATAGGGCTCAAAGGGATAGGAATGGTTGATAAATTGGTGGGTGAGATGGCCATGAGATCCTCAAAGGAGGGATCTCGAGTTTAACTGACCCAGGTGAATAGGGATAAGGATAGACATGAGGATTTTGTTCTAGAAGCTTCTTTAAACCTCCTTTTTCACTTTTTACCAAGGTCACCTCTCATACTCCTTTATGACAGAGCGGTGAAGGGTGAGAACTGCACCAACAACAAAGGTTAAAGGTAGTGGCACTACCTAGTTTCCACATAACTTGTGCGGTGCTGCATAAGGTACCGCTTATCTGCTTGAGGGTAAGAGCGGTGCTGAAGTTTTGTATGTTAAAACCAACACCTAGAACATGTTTCACTTCAAGTTTGGGATTTGAGGGAAAATATCTGTGTTAGGGATCCTATCACATGCTGGTGACATATTTTGAGTGTAACACCAAATATCTAAAGGAAAGGATAATTGGTTATGTAAATCCTTAGTAAGACGGGTAAAGTAACACAAACATATGTGATAACTTAAGTATATAAAAGAAAATTCAACAATATAAGATAAAAAATTTCAATGATATGGTAAACATGGTAGTATCATGTTAGGTTATTTTAAATATTTAATGATTTTGGGAATGTTAATAAACTTATAAAACCTAGTAAAATGTTTAGGTTATTTTAGTGGATATCAATCAATAATAAGATGTCAACATAGGATATTCTATAGAAGAGAACCTTCATCGTTCTTAGGATATGTTACTTATGTCATTTTTATACACAATTATCATCACCATCATGTACTAATAACCAAAACACTAGAAATTGCCTCAATTCCTCAAGTGATGAAGTTAGACACTACCCATGACTCATATTTTCATATTTGTGTCCACCACCACTTCTTCCCTTTATGTAATAAGTGTTACCCTCTTCAGTAACGCCACTTTTCAATTGACAATGAGTGGTTCCACCACCTTTAC
Source organism: Pseudotsuga menziesii (assembly GCA_001517045.1). Taxonomy (NCBI): domain Eukaryota; kingdom Viridiplantae; phylum Streptophyta; class Pinopsida; order Pinales; family Pinaceae; genus Pseudotsuga; species Pseudotsuga menziesii. The sequence continues at coordinate 7,920 of LPNX010635207.1, forward strand.
CCCTTGATCAATAAGTGGTGCACCCTAGTAATGCTCTGTCTCCATAGTGAAAGAGCAGTGCTCAAGTTTCAAAAGGAAAAAGAGAATATTCATGAATCTTCTCAAAGAAAAGCTTCATCGCACCCTAATCCCTACTCTTATGGACCATCTTGACTCGAGATCCCCCTTGGTAGGATCTCCCTTCCACCTCATCCACCATTTTATCAACCATTCCTATACTTCCAAAGGGTGTAAATACTGCCTCACCCCCAATGGGTTGGGAGAGGAAAGTTATGCTGCTACACCTAAGTTCTGGCCAAATCTAGGGTGAACATAGAGAAGGAAAGTTGAAGCTTTGAGGACAATCCTTGGCATGTGATGAGGCATAAAAACACTAAGGAATTATGGTTGTAATCTCTCTTCTTTCATCTTAATGCAATGATGGTTTCTTTCCAATAAAATGTATTGTGTTATGATCACTCATTTTGTTATCAAATTCCTTAGTCACTCATATATAGTTGTAGATTATTTTCTGGTACTTTTAATCTTGTTTGTTGTTTGATGGGATTATTGCAGGTATATATGTGGAGATATACCACCATAGAATAATGATGCATCATACTCCGGGATAGATAAAAGACGCATTCCAGATATCTATCAATTCTAGGGAAAGTGGTTATCCTTGTTATCACTCATTTGTTCTAGACTTGTATCATTCAGATCTAGGGAAACAACTCCTATCCGTAGGAGCTAATAATTTCCAGTAACAAATCAAGCATAGTTATTTTCTCTTTAAATCTTGTGTAAAAATGAAATAGGTCATCCCTTTGAAGTGATTCTTCCATCCTTTTTAGGTCTGGAACCTTCATTTCATTTACCTTTAGATCCTCTTTCTTCTTTGGTCTCTGGTGAACCTTTTCTTAGTAGTAGACCACAATTTTATGTTTGGTAAAGGAAAAAGAGTAGGTAGATGAAACGAATCTTAGGGGGCATGTATTCAACCTCTTTATGTTGAAGTTGAGAGACTATATATTTTAACTGGGGGAAAGTACCGATCTATATAAGTCATGTTGGGAAAATACTGCCAAAAAGACTCATGTTGAGCATAGTTCATCCATTGTTGTCAAGCTCTTTAAAAAATGAAACAGATATCTATGAGCATAGTTCCCATTCTATGCCAAGCTCGTTAAAAAATGAAATAGATGTCTGCGAGCATTGTTCCCATTCTATGTCAAGCTCGTTAAAAAATGAAACAAATAACCTTGAGCATAGTTTACCTTTTGGTTTCAAGCTTACAAAAAATGAAACCATGTTTCAAGCATAGTTGTTTTATGTTTGAAGCTTGTGTTAATGAAACATGTCATCCCTTTGAAGCAAGTATTCCATCATTTTTAGGACTGGAACCTTCATTTCATTTTCCTTTATATCCTCTTTCTTCTTTGGTCTCTGGTGAACCTTTTCTTAGTAGTAGACCAAATTTTTATGTTTGGTAAAGGAAAAATAGTAGGTAGATGAAACAAATATTATGGGGCATGTATTCAACCTCTTTATGTTGAAGTTGAGCCACTAGATAGTTCTGTTCGGGTACACATGGTACTCCCAAAAGACCAAACACCTTCATCAATCACTTCACACAAATAGATCACAGATCAACACACCGATGTTTGTCATGTGGCTAAAACCCTCAAGAGGGAAATAGTCCACGACCCCAACCAAATAGCTACTTGGAGAAATTTATTATGCAAAAGAAATAAAGTTACATGAGCTTCTCATAATTGATCAACTAGCCAAGGACCCTCCATGCTCTTTAAATAGAGATCATGGACCAATCGAGTGTTAAGCCATAGATCAATGGTAGGTATGATCTAAGAGAAGTTGAATCGTCAGATCACTTTATGTCTAGAGCATATCATGACTGTCGGATTAGAATATTTACAAATGCATACTAATGCATACTAAAGAAACACACTTTACCTAACTGATATATTACACAAGTTGATCTTAACTAACTCCTAAGTGTCTAAATAACCTAACATTCCCCCTTAAGTACAACTTGGGATAGGATTGAAGGATTTACAAAAGTGATAGTATTAGGAGAAGGAAGGAGGCATTAGAGCCTACATTAGAGGAAATTTCAACTCAAAATGGGCCTCCTAAAATGAACTAATAAAATAATAGTTAAAATAATAAAATAATATTTATTAATTTTGGAGGAAGAAAAGAAAAAAACTACTTTTTGTTTGTATTTTTGACATATCTCCCCATGTTTTTACTCAAATTTCGATCGAGAGAGCTCGTTGGATGTGGAATTTAATTCCGCATCCAACGAGTACCCACTCAGCATACTTTTGATGGACCCCGCTACCCCAAAAACAAGAAATACCTGAAAAAATGGAATGATGATGTCATCATTCCATTTTTTCAGGTATTTCTTGTTTTTGGGGTAGCAGGGTCCATCAAAAGTATTCTAAGTGGGTACTCATTGGATGTGGAATTAAATTCTGCATCTAATGAGCTCTCCTGATCGAAATTTGAGTAAAAACAGGGGGAGATATGTCAAAAATACAAACAAAAAAAGTAGTTTTTTTATGATACCTATCCCCAAATTTATATTAAAAAAGTGTTTAAGACCTATACGGTATTTAAAATTTAAAGAAATTTCATTGGCTAACACATGATGGCATGGAATTTGAATAAAAGTTAAAAGGCCCATTTTGAGTTGAAATTTCCTCTAATGTCCCCTCTTAAGGACACATTCCTGAACCCCTAACATAGATCGAAGTTTAGAAAACTTCGCTTTGGTAAGAGACTTGGTGAAGATGTCTGCAACTTGAACATCTGTAGGGAAATAGAGCATTTCAAGAACACGATCATGAACAAGATTTCTGATGAAGTGCATGTGTAGCTCAATCTGTTTGCTGCGTTGATGTAGAACTGGATCTTTGGCAAGCCTGATGGCACTTTGATTGCCGCACCAAAGTGGAGCAGGTTGTTTCTGCTCGAATCCAAACTCTGAAAGGATCTATCGAAGCAATAAAGCTTCTTGATTGGAATTAACTGCGGCTCGATATTCTACTTCTGCTGAAGAAATAGAAAGAGCTTGTTGTTTCTTACAAGCCCAAGTGACAGGTCCAGATCCCAGATTGAAAACATAACCTGCAGTAGACTTTCGATCAACAGGATCACAAGCCCAATCTGAATCAGTGAAACCAACCAACAAAGGTTCCCCCCCTGTACTGTAATGAATCCCAAACTGAATTGTACCTCAATTATACCGAAGTATTATTTTTTCTTATTTCCAGTGACTTTCATGAGGAGTTTGCATATAACGGGAAACACAACCAATGACAAAGGAAAGGTCAGGACGGGAATGAGTCAAGTATAAAAGACTACCAACAAGTTGATGATACAAGGTCGCATCTACTTCAAGGGAAGTACAAGTGGTAGAAAGTTTGACTCCAGACTGGAAGGGAGAAGGGGCAGGTTTACAATTTTCTATGTGGAAGCAACAAAGAAGGTCACAAGCATACTTAGTCTGGGAAAGAAAGATTCCTTCTTTGGTTTGAAAGACTTGGAGACCAAGAAAATAATGCAAATGTCCTAAGTCTGACATTTCAAAATTTTTCTTAAGTCTGGATTTCACATGAGTTATAAGTTTAGGGTCACTACCAGTAAGGATAAGATCATCAACATAAAGAACAAGTATGATGAGATGGTTTCCTAATTTCTTGGTATAGACATTGGGGTCAGAATGGAATCTATAAAAACCAGTGTCAAGGAGAAAGCTATCCCTTTTGGCATACCAAGCTCTAGGAGCTTGCTTAAGGCCATATACGGATTTCTTAAGGAGACAGACAAGCCTAGAGTTATCTTGAATATATCTAGGAGGTTGTTCCATGTAAATTTCCTCCTGTAAATCACCATGTAAAAAGGCAGACTTGACATCCATTTAATGGACTTCCTCGTTATGTAAGGCTGTAAGGGAAAGAACAAGGCAAATGGAATTCATTTTTGCGATAGGAGCAAAGGTTTCATTGTAGTCAATCCCTTCAACTTGGGAAAAACCTTTGGAAACTAACATTGCCTTAATTATTTCAACACTTCCATCTGATGCATACTTAGTTCTGTAGACCCATTTACATTTGACAAGTTTTCTTCCTTTTGGAAGAGGAACAAGATCCCAAATATTGTTCGCCATTAAGGAACGATATTCTTCATCTATAGTCGTATCCCAATCTGGATTTCCTGAAGCTTCTGCAAAAGTTTCTGGATCATGATTCTTGGAAACTTGAGACAAAAGAGAAGAGGCTTTCTGAAAGTAAGAACATGTTTGACATTGATCTCTAGGATCATCAGCAAGATCACTATCTGCTTCACATGTTGAACAGACCCATCGAGGAAGCATTGGTACTGGTGCAATTTGAGGAACATGGGTAGGCGGAGGTGGATTTTCATCCTCATTGTCATCATCAGAAACTAGAGTTGGAAACTTATCAAGGAAGTTGGAAGAAGAAGAAGAAGAAGGCACAATCGTCGAATCAGGCTCGCAGGCCAAAGATGGCACACCCACCAAGTTAGGCTCGTAGGCCAAGAGATTTTCATAAAATTTAACATCTCTTCTAATGATTATATCATGTGAATGGGGCTGAAGAAGTCTATAACCTTTTACATCTTTAGAATATCCAACAAATATGCACTTTTCACTTTTAGGCTGCAATGCTTTCCGTTTTTCATCCGGAATGTGAGCCCATGCTTCACAACCAAACACACGAAAGTGAATTACATCTAGTTTGATTTTACTCCATGCTTCTTTCAGTGTTAGACCTTGTAAAACTTTAGTGGGTGTGTGATTAACTATGTAATTTGCACAATTTATGGCCTCATCCCAATATTGAAGACTTAGTCCCTTAGATTGGATCATACAATTAGCCATTTATTTTAAAGTGTGGTTCTTCTGTTCAGCTACACCATTTTGATGTGGTGTATATGGAACAGTGTGTTGTTGTTGGATTCCTTGTTCAGTGCAAAAAGTAGTGAACTTGTTATTAACATATTTTCCTCCATTGTCAGATCTTAACTTAATAATTTGATGACCAGATAGTTTTTCAACAAGGGCCTTGTAGGCCAAGAACATGTTATACTTCACTCTTAAGTTTTAGGAAGTAAACCCAAGTGCATCTGGATTCACTCATCAATGAAAGTTAAGAAATATTTGAAACCAGAAAAGGATGCAAATGGAAGAGGGCCACACAAGTCACTATGCACAAGCTCCAAGGGAACTGAGGCGTGCCAAGAGGCACGCTTGTCAAAACTGTCCCGATGATGTTTTTCGAGTACACAACTAGAACAAACATCATCCTTGCAAGATACTATTGGAAGACCAGTCACCATATTTTCTTTACATAGTTGTTGCAATGAGCAATAATTTAAGTGACCAAATCTCTCATGCCAAATTTTGCTCAAGTTATCACTATGAGAAACAAAAACTGAAGGAAAAGGTGATGACCCAAAGTTGTTAAATTTGTACAACGTGGTAATATCATCAACAGTTCCAGTAGCAAGGACATTTTGAGGATTTTTAAAATCCTTGATTACAACTTGGTGAGGTGTAAACATCATAGTTTTACTTTCACCCGAATGAGTAATTTGATAGACTGATAGCAAATTGCAGAATTTTTTTGGAACACATAGTACATCACTGAAATGACCATTTTCTATTGGAACTGTTCTAGATCCTACAACACTTAGAGATCTATCATCACCAACAAATATTTGCTTGGTGTTACATTCATGCATAGTAGAAAAGATGGCTTGATCCTTAGCCATATGATAAGATGCTCCAGAATCAATGAGCCATTCAATTGAAGTAGAAGAAGAAGATGCAGTATAAGAGTAACCAGAAGCACAAAGTGCATGTCCATGAGGGGTTGATTCTGAAGACGAATCTAGGCTGATGTGGTGCTTCTTCATTGTTTTTTTCAAGGATGCCATCTTCTTGAAACATTTAGATTCATCATGATTATCTTTCCCACAAAAATTTCAAATACGCTCAGTCTTCTTTCCTTTTGGCTTGGATCCTTTGTCATTTTTTAAAGAAGGATTTGACTGAGAGGGTTGGGGACCCTTGTTGTTTGGCTTATTATTGTGAAAATTTTGTTTCTTGGGAGCCGTGAACTTTTGTTTCTATTGGGACAATAAGGCTTTCCCAGATGTATCTACATTGTTAATTATTCCAAGATGAATGAGCTTATCTTGCTCTCTAATTAAGGAATCACAAAAGGATTCAAGACTAGGCTCTTGATAGCTAGTTGCAGTCAAGGATTCCTTCATGGAGTATAATGTAGATACAAACAAAAAATATGCAAGTCCAAGTTTGGAAAGAATATGATAAATACATTGTTTGTATTTTTTCTTAATCTTGCATTCTGCACATAAGAGTCTAAGAGTTTTATACTTAGATAAATAGTCTTGAATGCATGAAAAATCATTTGGATTCAAGGAAATCAACATATTCTCAAGTTGATGACCTTGAATTTCATTGTGTTTACCAAGCACAGATTCCAACTTTTCCCAAGCTATATCAATTTCATTGATTCCAGATATGTGGAATCACAAATCAATAGAGATTGAAATCCTAATCAATCCACGAGATTCATCACATCTATTTGCCCATTTAATTTTCTTATCATCATCAGTGGGTTCTGTTTCTTTCCCTGAGGTTATACTGAAAATTCCCCTACTTCACAGAACATCCTCCATACGAGATTTCCATGAGAAATAGTTAGAAATTGTAAGTATAATATCACAAGGGGTGGCCATACTATAAAATAATGACTGAACGATCAGAAACTAACTGTCTGGATGCAAAGAGCTCGAAAAAATGTGGTCTTAAAAAAATGGCACTGAAAACTTATTCTGGATGATGAAGTTATGCTTGATCAAAGAAAATGTTGCAGATGTCCCCAATAGTAACGTGGCAGATATTAACTTGACCAACTAAAAAAAAGAACCCCCCTCTTCCCAAGATCAACCTTTGACAATCACTTTACAATAAAGTTGCTTTTAAGTAAATCACTTTTGTAGAATAAGTGATGTTCACTTTTACAATAATGTTACTTTAAATAGTGTGACAATAAATTAAAAGACTTAAGTGACTCACTTTTTATTTTATTTTATTTAAGTGAGATGCACTTTTACAATAAACTAACTTGAAAATAAAAATTTCATGCACTAAAAAGTAGCTTAATAAGACTTGAACTCAAGACCTATTAAGGAATAAAGCAACTTTGGACCAAGTGAGCTAAGTTTAAAAGGTACGTAAAAAAATGGAAAGAGGAAGGGTTTTTTTTTTTTTACTCTTCTCTCTCGTTCTCTGTGCTTGCCTTTTTTTTTCTGCAAATCACAAAAAAAAATGAAAAACAAAAGCAAAAAAAACTTTCTCCACACAATGGGGTTAGATATTGGTTAGCTTACCCAAAAAGTCTACGTTTTCAAGTTTTCTCGTTGTTTTTTATTTGATGTGATCGCACAAGGTGCACAGAAAAGAGCATACGTAGCCGAAAAGACAAGAAAAAAAAACTTTCCCTTTATGTTTCTGATTCGCCGTGATCGCACAAGGTACACGGCAAAGAGCATACGCACCCAGGGAAGGAAACAGTCCGAGACTAAAACAGTAAATATCTAATAATAAAACTAATAAAATATGAGATATTTTAACAAAAAACAAATCCATCACTGTAACATTATCCCTTTAGATTTTCCGAAATGGATGTTTCTTGAACAAATGGAAATGGATTTCGGTGAAATGAAAACTATTTCTCAATGGAAACGGTGCTTTGGATGTAATGGATCAGCTCCCATAGGCCATAAATACATAGAAAATCCAGAAGCAGAAACCCTTTCAAAGTTTCAGCAACATCGGTTCCAGATCTTGATCAAAACCGAAAGTGGCTCTTCATAAATGCTCTGATACCATGTTCGGGTACACAAGGTACTCCCAAAAGACCAAACACCTTCAGGAACTGCTTCACACAAATAGATCACAGAACAACACACCAATTTTTGTCACGTGGTTAAAACCCTCGAGAGGGAAATAGTGCCCGACCCCAACCAAATAACTACTTGGATCAATTTATTATGCAAAAGGAATAAAGTTACATGAGCTTCTCATAATCGATCAACTAGCCAAGGACCCTCCATGCTTTTTAATAGAGATCATGGACCAATCAAGTGTCAAGCCACAGATCAATGGTAGGTATGGTCTAAGAGAAGTTGAACCGTCGGATCACTTTATGTCTAGAGCATATCATGACTGTTGGATTAGAATATTTACAAATGCATACTAATGCATACTAAAGAAACACACTTTACCTAACGGATATATTACACAAGTTTATCTTAACTAACTCCTAAGTGTCTAAATATCCTAACAACTTTAACTGGTGGAAAGTACCGACCTATAGAAATCATGTTGGGAAAATACTGCCAAAAAGACTTGTGTTGAGCATAATTCATCCTCTGTTGCAAGTTATTTAAAAAATGAAGCAGATACCCTGATCATTCTTCCAACTGATCTTCGATCTCGTTAAAAATAGTAATATGGTGTTGAGATTACTTTTCGTTTTTCCTGCTCTGGTTAAAAACTTAGTGTTCTTTCGTGCTCTGGATTCAAACATGAAAAAGTTTCTAAGTGCCTTTTATACCTTGGGTGTGCTCGTTAAAAACCTAGTGAAGAGATATCGAGTGTACTTTTACTATATTTTAGACTCGCTAAAATTGGATTATGAAAAAAGTGTTGATGTAATTGTAACTTCGAAATGTATTCACTTGTATTTCTCATGTATTGTAACTCGATGTTTATTCGAGGATGTATTTGTAATGTACTTGAGTCATGTCATGCCCCTATGTTCCTATCGGTAAGTTTCTATAATGTAAACAAGTCATGTCAATTCAAGGTGGTTAACTCTCCTATTGACTAAGGGTTAAAGTCCCCGCAGTTCTGGGGCACTGGGGTTATTAGACACACCTAGTGAAGTCGGCCCTAGTTGCGTTTAGTCAAGTTAGGAATTAGTATAAATAGAGAGATAGTGTAATGCCCCAGTTTTGACCCCGTTACATTAAATGTACATGATGTATATATTGTAATGATCGTGGTGTGGAGCTAAAGGCCAAGGCCCCACCATTGATTAGTTATGCTATGTTTGGGATTTAAATCGTCACCGATTGAATATCGGGGCGTGCGGCACATATTAAGTTTCCGCATCATGTAAATATGCATCTATAATTAATTAAAATGAACACAACCAGCTACGGCCGCGGCAACTAAATCGAATGGGGCATGATTTTTCCAAAGATAAGGATGTGGGGTTGGGAATTTGTCAATCTTTAGCCAATAAGGGAAAATACCCATGTGACTTCTTCTTGTTTTTACCCAACCACTTTCATTGAAGAAAGACTGCTGGTGGTTGAGGCAGTTATTGCATGGAAGGGGAAGAGTATGGGCAACCAATTTCGAATTGGGCAGAGACCCATTTTTGGAAAAACGTGTTCTGACTTCCTGGGCAAGGAAAAGGCCCAAAATTGTAGGCCATTCTGCTATGCATTCACGTTTTTGAGTTTTCTCACGTTTTGGGGAGCAGCTGGAGTTTCCTGTGTGTTTTTCCTTCCACGTTTTTGGCTGTGGCTTCATTTTTCCCATGGATTGGAGGTCGTTTTTGTAATGCCAGGGCCTGGGTTGTCTTCCTCACGTTTTTGGAGCTGCTGGTGCATTTTCCATTCGCGTTTTTGTGATTTCATGTGTGTTTCACCATGGCTATGAAGAGCCATTCACGTTTTTGGCTGTCTCACTGACTTTTGGGTCTCATGCACTGTCTATTTGGGACGTTTTTCCCTGCTGTGAGTTGGTTTCCCTGATAAGATTCAGGATGGTGTGTTTTCCCCCATGTTGTGAGCCGTTTTTGCTGTTACGTATGGGGCTGTGTAATTCGTTTTTACTGTTCAAGCTGTGTTAGCTAAATTGGTTTCCTGAGTGCAATGGTTGGTCCTTGGACTGTGTGAGGAGTGAGGATTTTGGCTTGGTTGCTTGATAAACCTGGTGCTAGAAACCACACAGACAAAACTAGAGGGATGGCCTTCTTCTCCATCAACCCTGAATAGCACTGGAAGGGAATGCAGGGCCTGAGGGACTGTGTAGCAGAGAAGGGACTGATTCCTTGTGTTGGGTGTGGATGGGTGTGTTAGAGGTCAGGCTAGTTTTGGTGTAGGTGTTCTTGGCTCTGTAGTGAGCTCACCAGCTTAGCAAATTGCCTTCTCCAGCTCCTTAATGGCCTGATAAACCCAAATTGGTTGGCTTGGCTGTGTTTTAGTTACCTTTGGCTATGTGTCAGTCTGCTAGTTCCCTTATTCCTTGGAGAATCATGCCCAGCTCGGGGGTGGCAGCGTTTCTGAGAAATTGATGAGCACGCTGGCCTATGGTTGGGTGGAACGTTGCAGCGGCGTAGCTGGTTGCGGAGCAAAGCTTTCATAAGATAAGTGATCTTGTACATTTTACCTCTAGGATTCTTAATTTACTGATAATGAAAATGAAATGAGCATGTTGAATGAATGCATGTCTGAATGCTGTTATTTTCCGCTGTGTATGATAATTAAATTGCATCTGTGAATGATTAATAATTATGGGTGCATAATTTAGTTCAAATTCGCTTAAGCATTCTGTTCTAGGCGATTTTACTTCCTGTACATGTTCATGAGGCTGTTAGTATGCTTGGTTAAAGCCATGGATCGCGTCCTCCTTGCCGGTCGGAGGCATGGGGACGTGACAGATAGCCTCTATATTTAGCACACACTCACTCACACTCAGTTGTAGCACATAGCTGAGGAAGAGAAAGACACTGGGGAAAGGAAGAAAGAGGTTACTACTGTCAGGAGATCATCTTACTGTTTTTGGGTTTCACTTTGGTGCTAATTCTTTCTCTAATGAAGTTGCGGGGTTTTTTCCATTTATGGTTTCCCCGAGGAAAAACACTGTGTTCATTGTCTCTTGTGTTTGATTGTTGTGCTTGTTGTTCTCTCAGTTAAAGATCCTAATGAAATGCTAGATTAATGTTTAAAATCTAACATGGTATCAGAGCTAACCTGAGAAGAAGACACTGTGCAACTGCGGGAACTAGGGATTCCTATTTTTTGGATCTCTCTCCACATATTTTCAGAAAAAGTAGGGTGGAATAACTCTCCTCTCTAGGGTCCATCTTTCTATCGAAGCATAATCCAATTCTGAGGTTTTTAAGTGTTGGACTCGACACTGCTGCTGAAAATTAGGGCTTTTCACAAAAGAGGAATTTTTCAGTGATCCCAGGCCTAGATTGATCTCCTCCCCAAAATAAAATTTAAGGATCAAATTCAAATCATTTGGTTGGACAGAACTCCAGAAAAGCAAAACCCTAATCTGCTCCTGAACCAACACTACAGGATTTCAGCTCCAAAACCAGATCCAACATCTTGACCTGATAAGATCTAAATATTTTGTATTTTCATTTGAGTTTCTTAGTTAATATGTCTCATCATACCAAGCTTGATGAAAAGCTTGAGGGAGCTGATAAATTCCAAGCTTGGAAGTATAGGATCTCCCTGGTCCTGGAAGAAAATGAGTTGGACTCCTACATCCATGAGGAGGTTCCAGTTCTAGAGGGAGATGAGGCCAAGGTCTTACATAAGAAGAAGTTGGTTATGGAAAAGAGGATCATTGCAGATTCTATCAAGGATCACCTCATTCCACAAGTGTCCTCCCTCAATACACCTAAAGCCATGTTTGATTCCCTAACCAAACTATTTGAAGGGAAGAACATCAATCAGAAGATGACTCTAAGGAACCAGTTGAAGAATGTCAAGATTCAGACCAAGGAGACCATCCAGTCATACTTCACAAGGGTCTCCCAGATCAAAGAAAAACTAGAAGCTATAGATGAAGAAGTGGAGAATGAATAAATTGTGTTGACAACATTGAATGGCCTCCCTAAGTCATGGGATTCTTTCATCCAAGGAATCTATGCTAGAAATAAGTTGGTCAAGTTCAGTAGACTGTGGGAAGAATGTTCTCAAGAAGAATCTTAGATAGTATCTTGAGAAGAAAAGATGGGAAGTGAAGATCAAGCTCTCATAGTACACTCCAATAAAGGAAGAAGGGAAAATCATCATCACCAAGGTAAGCATTCTCATCATAAAAATAATGTTGTAAGAAGGGATTCATCCAAACTCAGATGTTATACATGCGATGAAATAGGACACTTTGCTAGAAATTGTCCCAAGAAAAAGAATGGATCCAAGAAGAAGAGGAACTCCAAAAGAAGACATAATGCTCACACTACTGAGGATGATGATCCTCCCAGGAAAAGAGTAAAACAAGAAAGTGAAGACTCTTCAAGTGAAGATGAATATGTTCCGATCTCCGCTCTCACGGGAACTGTCACTCATGGAAGAAAAGATTGGCTTATTGATAGTGGGGCTTCCAAGCACATGACAGGTTTCAAAGAATCCTTTGAGAAACTATCTGAACATAATTCACCCCATAAGGTGAAGCTTGGAGATGACTACCAATATCCCATAAAAGGTAGTGGTGAGTCCTCCTACAAGGTAGACTCCAGAAAGTCTATAAAAATGAAATATGTCTTGTTTGTACTAGGAATGAAGAAGAATCTTCTATCCATATCAGCATTAGATGCAAAAGGCATGAGGATTGCATTTGTAGATGGTCAAGTCCTCATGTGTCTAAGAGGAAAGACTATTGATGATGCAATAGTGATTGGAGAACAAGAAGGAGGTTGATACAAATTGAAGGGCCATCTAGAACAAGCTATGGTCCATGACATAGTAGAGACCAATGAACTTTGGCACAGAAGGCTTGCACATGTCCATTACAGAGCACTACCACTTGCAAGCAAAGTTGTTGAAGGTATTCCAGAAATTCAAGCAAAACATGAAGGGGTATGCAAAGGATGTGTGAAAGGAAAGAACACAAAGAAGACATTTCCAAGTAGTGAAAGCAAAGAAAAAAGAATCTTGGAAATAATTCACTCTGATGTATGCGGACCAATGTCATTAAGTTCACTAATCGGGTATGTATACTATGTTTCTTTCATTGATGACTTTTCTAGGAAGACATGGAACTACTTCATGAAGAACAAAGATGAAGTTTTCAGCAAGTTCAAGGAATTCAAAGCCTTGATCGAGAACCACATAGAAAAGAAGATCAAGACCTTTCGATCAAATAATGGTGGAGAATTCACATCAAATGAATTCAAAGACTTATGCAAAGAATCAAGGCTTAAGAGGGAGTTGTCCACTCCTTACAATCCACAACAGAATTGGGTTGTAGAAAGGAAGAATAAAGCTATCATGGAAGCTGCAAGAGCAATGCTTCATGATTAAGATCTTCCTATGCATCTATGGGAAGAAGAAGCTAGAACAACGGTGTATGTAAAGAACCGTACTCCACACAGAGTACTCGAGAACAAGACTCCTGAAGAAGTATTCTCCAGAAAGAAACTAGAAGTCATTCATCTCAGAATATTCAACTGTCCAGTGTACATACACATTCCAAAAGAAAAGAGAACAAAACTACATACTTCAGGAAAGAAGGGTATATGTGTGGAATACTCTGAAAGCTCGAAGGCTTACAGAATATACTTCCTAGGATACAAGAAGATTGAAATCAGCAGGGATGTAACATTTGATGAAGACACAGCTTACAACAAATCCAGAAAGAGACTTGCTGAAGAACTTGAAGAATCAGAAGCTCCCATAATTCATGATACAACCATGAATGAAGAAATTCAAGAAGAAGATCGAGAATTTGAAGAACCACAAATACCTGTAGATCCACCTTAGGAGAAGAATCCTCACAAGAGGAAACCTACTTGGGTATGAGAAATTATCCAAGGTGCAAAAAGATATGGGGCTCCAGAAGAGAATCACAGAGAAAGAAAGAGAACCAGATATTGCTCGGGATATGTAGCTTTACTATGTGATGTTATCAATAAAGAACCTTCCAATTATGAAGAAGCGGTAGAACAGAAAGAATGGAAGGATGCTATGATTGAAGAGTATCAATTGATCATGAAGAATGATGTTTGGGATGTTGTCCCAAGACCAGAAGGGAAGTTAGTTGTAACTTCCAAATGGATCTACAAGATCAAGCATGCTGCAAATGGTAGCATAGAGAAATATAAGGCAAGATTTGTGGCTCGTGGTTTCTCACATAAAGAAGGAATAGACTATGAAGAAACATTTGCACCTATAGCCAGATACACTTCCATCAGATCGATACTTGCTTTGGCTGCAATGATGAAATGGAAGATACACCAAATGGATGTCAAGACGGATTTCTTGAATGGTGTAGTGGAAGAGGAAGTGTATGTAGAACATCCACTCGGTTTTGAGACACATGACAGGGAGTCTCAAGTGTGCAAATTGAAGAAATCCCTGTATATGTTGGGGCACGCACCTTAATGGTCCCTAATTTTGGTAACTCTATGGTTTTTGTGGAAGTTGTAAGCGGAGTTACGGCTCAAAATAGTCTTGGGGTGTCGGCGTTGAGTAAAAACCTTCTTTTTTGTAATAAACCCATGGTTTAAGTCCAGGGTTTAGGGTTTGGGGTGCCCATGGTTTAATCCCATGGTTTTGTAATAAGTGCACTATAAATAAGCACTCTTGTAAAGAAGTTAGTTTAGGATTTTGATGTAAGATGAATTGATGCGAAGCTAAGGCTTGTTTTGTAAGAAGGTTAAGTCCCAGCTGTGTGCGTGGACGACCTCTACAGCTGTGTGCGCAGAGGGTTTTGGGTGATAAAGGAAATCTGCAGCTGTGTGCGCAGAGGCCTGCAGCTGTGTGCGTGGCTTTGAGGACTTGAAGGGATCTGCAGCTAAGTGCGCATATCAGAACTGTAGTTTTTGTAAAGAGTTGAATAAAACACAGTTCTGTGGACGTAACCCCTAAACTGGGGGTGAACCACGTTATATCGTGTGTTGTGGTTTTTGTTGTGTTTTTGTTATGTTCTTTTATGCATTGATAAATATATAACTAATAAGTAAGATCACTGCTAAATACTAACTTCGCTGGAATTCCCAGTAAAGGGTTAAGCAAGGCACTATTTGTTTATCTAACCGCAAAGCTAAATAAGTAACTATTAAAGCTCTGCATTGTATGATTATAATTGTTAGAAGCTAAAGGTATAATAATATCCCTCTTCTGCTTGCAGAAACCTGATTCTACCACACCCCATAGTTGTTTCGGGTGAGACTGCAACCTGTTCGTGAGTTGTTGCCGAAAGGGCCAACACTGTGGGTCTTTTGTTGGTGCGAAGTTAATGGTATAAAGCCCGAGTCTGCCCTATAGCCCAACAAATTGGTTCTGTTGCCGATTGAACTCAGTATCTGCTCAAGAGGTGTTTACATCGTACCTCGAGGGCTATGTTTTGGAGACCCTCAGTGAAAGAAATCGGTGATTGGATTGAAGAGACTTATCTAAACTTTGTTGTACAAGAGAACAAAGATCCGCGTCGTAGTGCAAATGACTTTTTATAAAGGTATATTTTTTCTGATTTGTATGAAATTTTCTTTGGTAGTATCCACATAGAGTTGCACCAGTGGTTATCCAGGTTAATAGAGAGAAGGACGAACTTCCAAGAACGTCAGTTTCCTGATTGGACCCCCACAAGAATTAATATACTGAAAAGGGTGAACAACGAGATATCCCGCGCTGTTGATTTCTAGACAACATGAACCCTTGAAGCATTTGTGATAGAGTTCGCCATTGACACAAGTACATCCTTCAGCAAAGCCGAACAACAGTTCTTCAAAGGACCAAGGGGTAAGTACTTGAATTCATTTAGTTTGAGAATTAAAATGCTATTGCCTGAAAAAGGTATATTGCTCATTGAATCAGACTATTAGATTTAGCAATACTAACTTATGTTTGCAAGTGAAAGTACCTTCGACGAGCAAAGTGGTTTTCTACGAAGTGGAAAAAGGTACAAGAGAAATTTTGAGTCCTATACCCTAGGTTAGAATACCGAGTCTAACCCCGTAAGTCCAGCAGTCTCAGAGCCTGAAGAAACCCCTTCTGTTGGAAACCCTTTGGTAACCCCGCAGCGAAGACCTATTATCCCTGAGAACCCATCGCAGTCTGAAAGTAACTCTAGCCCGAGTATTCCTGTCGCAGGTCAGTCTACCCCAGTCAGTTCCCCCCCGCCTACTACCAGTCCCCCTCCCTCCCCCCCTAAACCCGTGATGGCCCATATGAATGATGACATTAAGCTCCCTGTTTTCAAAGGAACTAGATCAGAGGATCTAGAACAGTTATGGTTTTTATGCGAAGCAGTGTGGACTGCTAAGACCATTACGGATCAAGATACAAAAAGAGCGCAGCTGGTTACTTCTTTCAGAGACCGCGCTCTGACCTGGTTCATGAAGTTTTCCAGCACTCAGAACCATGTCTTGGCTGATATAAAAGCAACAATGATAAAGGAATTTAAGAAGCCGAAATCAGAGTCGCAGTGTATCACTGAATTGAAAGAGATTCAGCAGAGGCGCGGCGAATCAGTGTGGGACTTTGATCAAAGGTTCAAAGTTTTGCTAAACCAAGTCAGTTTCACCATTGGACCTGCACAGCACAAGGAATGGTTCATTGCAGCATTGCTACCACACATAAGAACTCCACTCATGCAATAGAAGGTTGCTGACCAGAAGGAGGCTCTGGAAATCGCGATGAAGCTTGAAACCGCTCCTGTCGAAGACAATTCTGGTATCACTCAAATCCAAGTGCAATTGGCAACGATGGCTCTAGAGCTTCGCGATATGAAGAAAGGAAAAACCAGTCATGAAGAGGTTTGGTGTACACAATGTCGAACAGAAGGTCATGCTAAGGAACAGTGTCCTGTGGTAAGAAATTACCTGAATACTGGTGCGCCAAACCCGTTTAACCCACAAGTCCTATATTGTGAGCTCTGTAGAACAACAGGTCAGCATCGACCTGAAGACTGCTATCTGCTATAGAGGTATGGGCAAGTACCTAAGAACCGCTATTGTAAATTCTGCAAGTCTGTAGGACATAATGAAGATGACTGTCGCAGTTATGACCTCATGAGAGAACGCACCTAGGACACCTATCGGGTACAAAATGAGGGATAGAGCAATGATGGCTATGGTTACCGTGGTGGTGCATCAAGTAGAGGTGCTTTTGGAGGTCGTGGTCGAGGTGGTATGGCCGAAAGAGGAAGAGGCCAGGTTGTGTGTTACAACTGTCAGCAGGCTGGGCATCTAGCGAGAGACTGTTGGAACCCAACTACGACATGTCGGTATTGCTGAGCAGTAGATCATGTGATCGAGCAGTGCCCGCAGTTGATAGCTAATATTTAGGAAAGAAATAGTGCCCCTACTCAAAATATTCAGATGATTTTCATCGAGTAAAGACCCACCCCAGCCATTAATGTTGTTACTCGGAGTGGAGCTACGATGGAAGTACAAAATAAGGAGAAATAGCCTGACGAGGCTTGGGTTCATAAGGCCCCAGCAAAAGTCCCAGCATTTGATATCGAAAGAGAAAAAGAGACATTCATGGAAGCCAAGAGAGATTTTGCTGCTCCTAGCACATCAACAGCATCTGTGCAACAACATCAGCAGTAGTCGCAGCCGCAAGAAGCTTCGACAGATAAATTAAGTACACTGTCCTCCTTTTTACAGAGTTGTCTGAAGCTCTTAAGAAATCAGAATTCTTTAAGTAAGTTGCAGAAATTTATTGCTTCCTGCGAACCTCAGCAAAGTTCTGGTCAGACAAAAGCTGTTAATAGAGTTAGGAGAACTGGCAAGGAAATGAGATTGAATGCTCAGATAGGAGAGTATGATATGACTGATGTTATCTTGGACCTAGGATCAGAGGTAAATGTCTTAACTAAGCAAACCTAGGAACAAATGGGAAAACCTACTCTGGAATGGTCCCCTATACAGTTGAGATTAGCCAATCAGCAGAATATTGTGCCCCTAGGAAGACTCCCTAGTGTATCAGTAGATATTGATGGAGTCAGTACCTTAGCAGACTTTGAGGTAATTGAAATAATTGATGACAGCAACCCCTATCCAACACTACTAGGAATTGAATGGGCAATAGATAATGATGCAGTAATCAACCTGAAGAAGAGACAAATGACTTTCAAAGGGAAAGGACTAAGAGTCATAGTCCCATTGGATCCTTCTCAAGGAGAGAGATACACAGAGCCAGTAAGAGATGAAGAATCAGATGTTTTGGACCACATATACAATATCACAGCGAAGGAAGAATATTATGTTGATCCTACTGCCGAAGGTATCATGGATTGGCAGTGTGACAGCTCATGCATGACGGATTCAGATGATGGGTTAGAAAACTGGCAGAACAGACTTTACGAGCTTCATGGACATAGATGTGCCATATTTACCAAATCTATCAGATGGCTTGGTGCACAGGTAAGATTCCTACCTATTTTTAATGACTTGTCAGACCTAGAACAGTTTATTGAACAATTCTCAGACCAGATATGAGATTCACAGAAAATGGAGACTCTAGATTCAGTATTCAAAGCCACAACAGCCATATGGTGGAATGGCCATAAGAAGAACATTCCTAGTTGGAAAGCTTGTCAGAATTTCCTTCGCCTGAGATTTATGGATCAGCCCCAGGAGGTGCAAAGCAGGTTTGATGGAAAGACTAGCCCTCAGGAACATTTGGCACAGTGCTACGAAGTGTGGTAGCATGTACCTCAGGAAGAATGGGTACATAGGTTTGTGCATACTCTGGAACCGATAGCAAAGAACTGGTACGTGGAGGCTAAGTTTCGCCAGGATACTGTAAGTTGGGATTGTCTTGTTGATAGTTTTGTGCTGACATTTTCTATTAATGAGGTTTCTCCTGCTTTGGACACAGCTGTTAGGTTGATCCATACTAAAGTATTTTATGATCAAGAAATAGCAGAATACCAATCTGATTGGAAGGCACAGGAAGCCAATGCAGTAGAATGTTATAACCTCGCAATTGACGAGGATGACGATCCGCACAACATTAACATTCCTGAGTTAGAAGGACACTACGAAGTACATGGACCAGCAGTTGAAGCACCTGAAGTGACTCATCCCCTGAAGATGCGGACCGTAAACATTGGGTTAGAAGAAAACCCTAAGTATGCTACCATTGGAGATTATTGGGATGAAGAAATGGTGAGCAAAGTGACCCAACTTCTCCATGATTATTAGGACCTATCTCTGACAGGGTTCTCAACAATGAAAAGAATTATTACGGTGGTGGAAGACATTCTATCGTGGGTTGAAGTTCGAAGCCAGGTTGACACTGGTATCAGGAAATGTCGAATGTCCTTATTTTGGTGCAGCCAGAGTCACTGCTTGTGCCAAAGAAGGAAAGATGTGTCAAAGAGTAAAATACGACCATTGGAAGAACTTAAAATTGGCAGCGCCGGTACGCTACCTGTAGCTACTGCTTGTATTAATGAGATCTTGGAAAATATACCGTTGTTTGGACAAGATCTCTGTCAGATTTGGTATCATCAATGCACAGTTATGACAGATGTCGTGGATGGATTCTATAAGAAGACACCCACACCCACGACGTTTTCATTCTGCAATTTCTTGAGTTTTATAATTGCTTCCATGTCAGCTGATAGTGAGCTTCATAAGTTAGTGAGAGAATTTGAACAGGAGGGTCTGCCACACCTTTTTAGCCACCCACCTGCGTCTGCAACCCGCGAAGAGACTCCCCTAGCACCGACCCAGCCAATGCAGACACGTTCTACCAGAAAAAAAATTAAACCTGAAGTTCATTCGAAGCGGAACAAAGACAGACATCAGTAATCAGAGAAAACACCGGAGGATCCCGAGATGAATCCGTCCGGCTCAACAGAGGTTCCGTTTGAAGAAGATGAGAACATTGCACTGCAGTGTCCACCCTATCTTCTTCCAGTTTGACCAGGAATTCAGCTCCCTTGGCGGATGAAGAAGTTCACATTACGCACCCCTTCGCTGCCACCGGGTGTGCAGCTGGTCGGGACAATGACAGGGAAAATAGAACGGCTCAAGTACGCCGACCATGATACCAATGATCATGGGAAATTTCCACAGTTCGCATCGGGGACATACTTACACTCTGTCTGCTATCAGGAGACTGAAGCGACATTATTAGAAGTAAAACAACGGGCTGCTGGCTTGGACAAAGATGGTTTGTTGAAGATGCTCAATGTGCCCCACTTCGGACGTAGCACACAAGTAACCATGGTGGTCAAACAATTATTGGCATTGGTACACGATGGGTACCTATGGATCGGAAACCAGAAAATCGCTATCAATAAAGAACTCATTCACCAGATTACAGGCCTACCGAAGGAAGGACCTGACCCTAGCATTGAGTTTTTGGGAAAGCATGAAGATATGAAGCTAGCACATAGCATGAAGGAACGCTTCGGGCTGACGAAAGGGAAGCGAGGGTATCAAACCTTGACCATTAAGCATCACAACATTCACTTCGCAGCTAAACTCTTAGCCTGCAAATTGATGAAAAAGTGCAGACCATATGAAGTACCTGCCCCGATTGTAATTATTGCTGCGAACTGTGCGGAAGGCTACATCTACAACTGGGCAGCATACATCGCTAAGGAATTTCTTGAAGATGCCCGCGACGTGCAAGAAAAAGGTAGACCCTTTCACTATTCATGGCTGATCGTACTTATTGCCCTGATCGGGTGGAAAGAGCCCACTGAGGCCCAGTTTATTGATGTACCTCCAAGCATGTCCAGTGCAGCGAGGTACGCATCACTCTGGGTGTCGGAGGACAAAGCATCCCAGCAAATGATGAACACTGTGTTCACCTTTTACGCCATGAGTATCTCATATGAGATTTTCAAGACCTCACGGCTCAGTAATGAGCTATTCTCTCAATATGATGGAGTGGCCAACTTCAGGGCTGACATGCACAATGTCTTTATCCAAGCCCACGTAAATCAGAAGAAGGCATGCTGGAAGTTGCCATATGTGGTGACCAAAGATGACATCCTCGCGGTAATTCAATAGTGGCTGAATGAATGGCTGAAGGATGAAGGAACAAAGCCCAACATCCCAATCCCTCCGGTCACCAATGTGGTCATTGGCCCTAGTCAAACGTAGTAGCAAGATCCCCCAGAGGACAGCGAAGAGAAAACTGAGTCGCAGCAGAGTGAAACCAACCAGGGTGGAGATGGCAGAGACGAAGGAGAAGAAGAGGAGTTGGTCAAAACTATCTCAGACCCTAATCAGCCAGATAAGCGAGTCACCAGAGGCCAAAGAAGTGACCAAACTTTAGTCCCACAAGAAAAATAAAGCGTCAAAAGACAAGAATATCGACGAAGAGCCTACCCTGACCAATGAAGAGCTTGATCAGGCCCTATCAAAATCCACAGAAGTTCTCACCAAGAAATGGTCAGAGTTTGCAGACACGCATCTTGATGCCATCACCAGTGTAACAAAGCAAATCTCAGAGCTGAAGCAGTTAGCAGAAAAATCAGCGACGGGCGCTACAGCAAGTAGTGCCCCAGTACCTGTGCAGCCAGACACAAGACATTAGCCGGTTAGAGAACACTGGGGACAAGTCTCAAGTGCCGCGCTCATCATAATCGATGCAGCATCTCGCACAGAGATGAGCATGATAGTTGGAATAGATTACACTAAGATGTCCATGATGAAATTACATCTCTGTCAGTCAGCCATCGCAAATAAAATCCAAGCCCGAGACCACCACTCACAAATACTATTGGAAAATACCAGGAAGCAGAACGATAGCCTCGCAACACAGTTGGAGGAAGCGGAGCAGAGAAAGAGCGACGCAGAACGTAAGCAGGTCACATTGGCACGAGTATTGGAGGAGGTGTGTCAAAGTCTTCCTGACTTTGACATCCAGAATGAGGAAGAACCGGAGCAAAGAATCACCAAACTAAAAGACTACACACAGCAGTCTCGCAGTGAAATAGAGAAGCACAAAGCAGAACATGAGGCTCAGATTTCGGAGCCTCAACTCCGCATCACCCCAGAGAGCCCACCAGAGGTCAGGGAGCAACGCCGAGCAGACATTCAGGCTTCCATAGAAAAAATCTCGGATATTGTGAGCAACGCAGCAAAGCTACTAGAAGACAGTGTTGAGGCCTGGACCACCCTGTAGGAACATCCAGAAGTCGTACAGCTGCAAGAAACCATCAGGTAGTGACAGACAGAGTTGGATACAGTAAAAGTGGAAATTAAGACTCTGTTGCCTATGGAGAAAATGCTCAAGGTAAAGCAAAGCAATGAACTCTAGCAGGAAATTGAGTCGTGTAGAGCAAAAGCAACAGAAGTGGAAAATTCTATGCAGCCACTTATCAGTGAAGCTTTCGAGTTGAGTACTGCTGTGGACACCCAACTCAAAGTTCTAAAGGAATATGATGCATTTGTGCAGAAAAAGGTCAGCGAAGCATCAGCTGCAGTATTGCAGGAGTTGATCAAAAAGGAGCAAGCACCAAACAATATCATTCGTGGTCTCAAAAGGCAGCTCACTATCTTCACTGACAAAGTTCATCTACCAGAAGAGCAGCAGAGTGTCCCGGGACGGGCCACTGGTGAGTCTTAGGGGCCTGTTGGGGCGCGCACCTTAACGGTCCCTAATTTTGGTAACTCCATGGTTTTTATGGAATTTGTAAGCAGATTTACGGCTCAAAATAGTCTTAGGGGTGTCGAGGTTGAGTAAAAACCTTCTTTTTTGTAATAAACCCATGGTTTAAGTCCAGGGTTTAGGGTTTGGGGTGCCCATGGTTTAAGCCCATGGTTTTGTAATAAGTGCACTATAAATAAGCACTTTTGTAAAGAATTCAGTTTAGGATTTAGATGTAAGATGAATTGATGCGAAGCTAAGGCTTGTTTTGTAAGAAGGTTAAGTCCCAGCTGTGTGTGTGGATGACCTCTGCAGCTGTGTGCGCAGAGCGTTTTGGGTGATAAAAGAAATCTGTAGTTGTGTGCACAGAGGCCTGCAGCTGTGTGCGCGGCTTTGAGGACTTGAAGGGATCTGCAGCTGAGTGCATAGATCAAAACTATGGTTTTTATATAGAGTTGAATAAAACATAGTTCTGTGGACGTAACCCCTAAACTAGGGGTGAACCACGTTATATCGTGTGTTGTGGTTTTTGTTGTGTTGTTGTTATGTTCTTTTATGCATTGATAAATATATAACAAATAAGTAAGATCACTGCTAAATACTAACTTCGCTGGAATTCCTAGTAAAGGGTTAAGCAAGGCACTGTTTGTTTATCTAACCGCCAAGCTAAATAAGTAACTATTAAAGCTCTGCATTGTTTGATTATAATTGTTAGAAGATAAAGGTACAGTAATATCCCTCTTCTGCTTGTAGAAACCTGATTCTGTGGCACCCCATAGCTGTTTCGGGTGAGATTGCAACCTGTTCGCGGGTTGTTGCCGAAAGGACCAACACTATGGGTCTTTTGTTGGTGTGAAGTTAATGGTATAAATCCTGGGTCGGCCCTATAGCCCAACAGTATAGTTTGAAACAGGAACCCAGGACATGGTATGGAAGAATTGATAGATTTCTATCCAGTTTTGGCTTTTCCAAGAGTAAAGCAGACTCCAAAC
The DNA here is from genome assembly GCA_001517045.1 of Pseudotsuga menziesii. Lineage (NCBI taxonomy): Eukaryota > Viridiplantae > Streptophyta > Pinopsida > Pinales > Pinaceae > Pseudotsuga > Pseudotsuga menziesii. Next base: position 31,574 of record LPNX010635207.1, read on the forward strand.
TTTACTACAAGGTTGAAGATGGAAACCTAGTGATGCTTCTACTATATGTAGATGATCTGTTTGTAAAAGGTATGGATAGGTTGATTGTTGATATGAAGAGAAATATTGTTGCCGAGTTCGAAATGAAGGACTTGGGTATGATGCATTATTTTCTAGGCATGGAGGTGTGGCAAAATGCGGACATAATCCTTCTCGGACAAGGGAAGTATGCAGTAGAGATCCTGAAGAGGTTTGGGATGATGGACTGCAAGGCCATGACCACACCTATGGCATTGAACCTAAAGCTATTGAGTGATGCTTCATCAGATGCGGTTGATGCTATAATGTATTGTTATATGATTGGGTCCTTGATGTACCTGATGAACACGAGACCAGATATTTTCTTTGCTATGAACACCTTGAGCTAGTTCTTGATAGATCCGAGACATGTTCACTTGATTACTACAAAGCATACTCTGAGGTACCTGAGGGGTACAATTGATTATGGGCTCAAGTACGAGGTGGATAAGAAGATTAACCTGGAGGGTTATGTTGATTTAGATTGGGCAGACAGTGCCATCGATAGGAAGAGCACCTCAGGTTGTTGCTTTAGTATGGGATCAGGTGTGATCTCTTGGTTTAGCAGGAAGCAATCCTGTGTGGCACTGAGTACACCTGAAGTAGAGTATGTCGCAACTTGTTTAGCTAGTTGTGAGGCAGTATGGCCGTGGAAGCTACTATTTGATTTATTTGATGTCCAAATGGATGCTACTTGTATACATTGTGACAACTAGAGTTGCGTGAAGTTGTCAGAGAATCCAGTGTTCCATGACAAGTCAAAGAATATCGAGATCAAGTATCACTATATCAGGGATATGGTGTAGAGGGGAGCAGTGAAGCTCTAGTATGTTACGACAGAGGAACAGATAGTTGATGTATTGATGAAGCCATTGGCTAGGGTGAAGTTTGAGTAATTGAGGGAGAAGCTTGGTGTTCTCTAAATCGAGGTTTCCTCCAAGGGAAAATGATGAGACCCATAGCCATTATGACATGGTGAGTGGATTGGTTCCTTCCATGGTCAGATGTAAGGGCCGAGCCATTCTTTCATGGTGAGAGGATTAGTTCCTTCCATGTCAGATGTGAGTGCTGGCCATTCTAATGAGTAGGTTAGATGTAAGGGCAACTACCACTCTGGGAATGGAGGCACCTAGTCAGTTACCAGGTAGCTCAGTCTGGGACTAGGGGCCATTCTAATATGACTGTAGGATTGGTTCCTACAAGATTAGATGTGATTGCATTCCCTTCTGACATTGGTTGTCAGATGTAAGTGCAGAGCCCTTTCAACATGAAGGATCGGTTCCTTGCATGGTTGAATATAAGTGCTGAGCCTTTCCTTATCATTGGTTGAATGGATGTAAGTGCTGAGCCTTTCTGACATTGGTTGTTAGATGTAAGTGCAGAGCCTTTTGGCATGGAGGATTGGTTCCTTGCATGGCCAAGTGTAAGTGCTGGGCCTTTTCGATCATTGGTTGAATGGATGTGAGTGCTGGGCCTTTCTGACAAGGTTGTGGGCTATGTTACCACATGGTCAGATGTGAGTGGTGGGTGTTTCCTTTTTGATATGATTATAGGATTGGTTCCTACATGATCAAATATAAGTGCTAGGTGGGCCATTCTAACTTAGGGTCAGATATAAGTGCCAGAAAATACCTACACAGAGGGTAAGCCTACATCCAGAATGAAAAAGGGCTAGCTCTGTAGAACTTCCTGTGACAAGAAGAATCATCAAATAGAACCCGTGAAGATTTAGTGTTGAATATCCAGTAGAGATGATCTAAATCAAGGGATGATCCAGATCCAGAGATGATGCTCCAGAGATGATCCAAATCGAGGGATGATCCAGATCCAAGTGAAGATGACTTGAAGATGAAGATGACTTGCAGATGAGGATGACTTGAAGACAGAGATGACATGAAGGTGAAGATGACGATGACTCAATGATGATCCAGATGATACAGAGAAGAAGACTCGTGCTGATAAATTGTGTCAAGAGAATACCTTCCTAGTTAAGAGGGAGTGTTGATGTCACTGTAACTTTGGAATGTATTCACTTGTATTTCTCATGTATTGTAACCCGATGTTTATTTCAGGATGTATTTGTAATGTACTTGAGTCATGTCATGCCCTGATGTTCCTATCAAGAAGTTTCTATAACGTAAACAATTCATGTCAAGTCAAGGTGGTTAACTCTCCTATTGTCTATGGGTTAAAGGCCCCATAGTTCCAGGGCACTAGGGTTATTAGAATCACCTAGTGAATTCAGCCCTAGTTCGGTTTAGTCAAGTCAGGAATTAGTATAAATAGAGAGCTAGCCTCTCTATTTAACACACACTCACTCACACTCAGTTGTAGCGCATAGCTGAGGAATAGAAAGACACTGGGGCAAGGAAGAAAGAGGTTACTGCTATCAAGAGATCATCTTATTGTTTTTGGGTTTCACTTTGGTGCTAATTCTATCTCTGAGGAAGTTGCGAGGTTTTCTTCATTTATGGTTTCCTCGAGGAAAAACACTGTGTTCATTGTCTCTTGTGTTTGATTGTTGTGCTTGTTGTTCTCTCAGTTAAAGATCCTAATGAAATTCTAGATTAATGTTTAAAATCTAACAAAAAGAACCCTATTGGAGTCTTCTTTAAGATCCTTTTAGACTCCTTAAATAGGAAAATATCACCGAGTGAACTTGTCTTCTTCACGCTCGTAAAAGGATCTGAAGAGTCATCTTCCTGGTGATAGTTTACACTTTTTTCAGACTAGGGGGAACTACTTACGAAAAAGGTATGCTCTAGTTGATCTCAGCTGGAAGAGTTCTCTTAGGCATTATTTTATGGGCTAAATGATATGAAAAATGACCATTTGGAGTCTTCTTCTATTTTTTTTCAGACTCTTTAAACATAAATGATACCGAGTTAACTTTCAATGAAGTCATTAAATTAAACACCAAGAGACCCTCTTTTTTGGAATGAACCCCACCTTTCTCAGATTCGTGAAACATATGAGAATGGGCTTATCTTAGGATAAGCTGTAGCGAGTGTTTGTTACCCTATTTGAACTCGTAAAAATGAAAAAAGAGCCACTCATCAATCATGATGGGGAAATTAAGGAAAGGGAACTATTTCATTTGCAATAATGGAAGTTATTAGTCACCTTTCAAAATGGAACTTGTCTACATTTCATTCATTCAATTGGGTATTCAACTTGCTTCCAAGTCAATCCACTTTCATGATTCATGTCACTCTTTTTGAGTCTTTCAAAGAATTTATTGTTCACCATTGCATTATGTTTTGGTATTCGCCTGGTCAATTCAATGCTGCTAAGTCTTTGGTCGTTCTGCCCGATGTTCAAAGGGAAGTCATGTTGATAGTTTGTGTTTGTAATTAAACTTTTGTTTCATTTACCTTTGATTTAGTTCTATGGTTACATAATACTCAAAATTATAGAACTTTGTTCTGCATTTCATTTCATCGATGTGGGATTCACCATGGCCCTCCTTCGACAAGAATATTCATGTTGACTTCAACTCATCATCTTGGAATTAGTCTTACAAACAAAAAGAAAGTACCTTGACATATGTATGCATCAATGATAGATTCTCTCACTTTCGACATTGGTTCACATCATTGACCTTTGATCAAAAGATTCAACTGAGTGTTCAACATCAAATAATTTATTCATACTCAGGAGATGGTACTAGGGTACCTTTGGAATTATTAACATCAATGGTGATCTCCCTTGCACTTGTTAACAGTTCTCATCATTGATTGATAATCAAGTGGTTTCTACCATGTTCAACATCAAGACCTTGTAATCACATGGATAGAATCATACATTGTGAAAGACGAGACATAGACCCTTGGTATCTAGTAAGTGCTCATTGATTTCCCCAGGTTGTGATGGAGTATCTTTATGGGCCCTAGCATGGATCCACATTTTTATGGTCATGGCTATGCTCAAATTTACGTCCATATGACTTAGATCTACATTGTATGTCTGGTAGCTATGTCCAAGTTTGAGTCTTCTTCACATGGATCTACGGTGTATTCTGGTAGCCATGATTATTCATGTCTCTCATGGAACTTATTTGTATTGGTTTGAATCCATGACGAGGAGTCATTTGGATATGATTCAAAGTATTGCAGAAAATCTAGGTTGATGATGATCTTTGATCAAGCGATTTCTTTCCTCGAAGTGATAACTTGTTCTTACAAATATATTGCCTATCGTATCCCTCTACCCTCATGCTTTAGGGGGCATTCCATTAAACACAATTCTCATCACCATTATATATTGGGAACCCAAACACTGCAAATTGCCTCAATTTATCAAGTGATGAATTTAGACACTAACCAAAACTCATATTTTCATATTTGTGTCCACCACCGCTTCCGCCCTTTATGCAATAAGAGTTACCCTCTTCAGTAATGCCACTTATCAATTGAAAATGAGGGGTGCCACCACCTTTACCCTTTTATAAATAAGCGGTGACACCCTAGTAACAATCTGTATCCATAGTGAAAGAGCAGTGCTTGAGTTTCAAAAGGAAAAAGAGAAGATTCACGAATCTTCTCGAAGAAAATTTTTGTGGCACCCTCATCCCTACTCTTGTGGACCATCTTGAATCGAGATCCCCTTTGGTAGGATCTCCCTTCCACCTCATCCACCATTTTCTTAACCATTCCTATCCTCCCAAGGGCTATAAATACTTCCTCAACCCTCATGGGTTGGGAGAGGAAAGTTGTGTTGTTGCACCTAAGTTCTGTCCAAATCTAGGGTGAGCATAGAGAAGACAAGTTGAAGCTTTGAGGAAAATACGTGGCATGTGAGGAGGCATCACAACACTAAGGAATTATGGTTTGAATATATCTTCTTTCATCTTAATTCAATGATGGTTTCTTTCCCATAAAATGTATTGTGTTATGATCACTCATTTTGTTATCAAATTCCTTAGTCAGTAATATAGAGTTGTAGATCATTTTCTGGTACTCTTAATCTTGTTTGTTGTTTGATGTGTTTATTGCAGGTATATATATGGAGATTTAACACCATATAATACTAATGCATCATACTGTAGGATAGATAAAAGACTCATTTGTTATCACTCATTTGTTTTAGACCTGTATCATTCAAATCTAGGAAAACAACTCCTATCTGCAGGAGCTAAGAATTTCTAGCAACAAAGAAAGCATAGTTCTTTTCTATTTCAACCTTGTGTAAAAATGAAACAGGTCATCCCTTTGAAGTGAGTCTTCCATCCTTTTTAGGACTCAAACCTTCATTTCATTTACCTTTAGATCCTCTTTCTTCTTTGGTATCTGGTGAACCTTTTCTTAGTAGTAGACAAGAGTTTTATGTTTGGTAAAGGAAAAAGAGTAGGTAGATGAAATGAATCTTTGGGGCATGTATTCAACCTCTTTATGTTGAATTTGAGCCACTAGATAGTTTAAATGGGGGAAAGTACCGACCTATAGAAATCATGTTGGGAAAATACTACCAAAAAGACTCGTTTTGAGCATGTTCATCCTCTATTGGCAAGCTCGTTAAAAAATGAAACAGATGTCTATGAGCATAGTTCCCATTCTATGTCAAGCTCATTAAAAAATGGACCGGATGTATGGAATCATAGTTCCCATTCTGTGTCAAGCTCGTTAAAAAATGAAACATATAACCTTGAACATAGTTTACCTTTTGGTTTCAATATTACAAAAAAATGAAACCATGTTTCAAGCATAGTCTTTTTCTATTTCAAGCTTGTGTATAAATAAAATAGGTCATCCCTTTGAAGCAAGTTGTCCATCCTTTTTAGGAATGGAACCTTCATTTCATTTACCTTTAGATCCTCTTTCTTCTTTGGTCTCTGGTGAACCTTTTATTAGTAGTAGACCAAAGTTTTATGTTTGGTAAAGGAAAAATAGTAGGTAGATGAAACAAATCTTAGGGGGCATGTATTCAACCTTTTTATGTTGAAGTTGAGCCACTAGATATTTTAACTGGGGGCAAGTACCGACCTATAGAAATGATGTTGGAAAAATACTACCAAAAAGACTCATGTTGAGCATAGTTCATCCTCTGTTGCAAGCTCTTTAAAAATGAAGCAGACACCTTGAGCATTCTTCCACTTGATCTTCAAGCTCGTTAAAAACAATAATATGGTGTTGAGCTTACTTTTCATTTTTCATGCTCTAGTTAAAACATGAAAAATGGTTTGAGCTTACTTTATCACTTTTTTGTCCTCTAGATTCAGACATGAAAAAGGTTCTGAGTGTCTTTTATACCTTCGACATGCTCATTAAAAACTTAGTGAAGAGGAATCAACTGTAATTTTACTATTTTTCAGACTCGTTAAATTGGATTATGAAAAAAGAAACCTAATGGAGTCTTCTTTAATATCTTTTCAGACTCCTTAAATAGGAAAAGATTTCCAAGTGAACTTGTCTTTTTCACACTTGTAAAAGGATATGAGGAGTCGTATTCTTGGTGATAGTTTACCCCTTTTTTCAAACCAGGGGGAACTATTTACAAAAAAGGTATACTCTAGTTGATCTCAGCTAGAAGATTTATCTCAGGAATTATTTTATACTTTTTTGGGCCCTAGGGACTAAATCATATGAAAAAGGACCCTTTGGATTATTCTTCTGTTTTTGTTCAGACTCTCTAAACTTGAACGATACCGAGTTAAATTTCAATGGACTCGTTAAATTAAACACTGAGAGACACTCTTTTTGGGAACGAACCCCTCCTTTCTCAAGTTCATGAAACATATGAGAATGGACTTATATTAGGATAAGCTGAAACAAGTGTTCGTTACCCTCTTTAAACTCGTTAAAATGAAAAAAAGGCACTCATCAATCATGATGTGGAAATTAAGGAAAGGGAACTATTTCATTTGAATAATGGAAATTATTAGTCACCTTTGAACATGGGACTTGTATCCATTTCATTCATTCAATTGGGTATTCAGCTTGCTTCCAAGTCGATCCACTTTCATGAGTCATGTCACTCTTTTGATTCTTTCAAAGAATGCTCCATCCATCATCGCATTATGTTTTGGTATTAGCTTGGTCAACTCAATGATGCCAAGGTCTTCAGTCGTGTCACCCAATGTTCAAAGGGAATTCATGTTACATCAGACTCAAAATTCTAGAAATTTGTTCTGAGTTTTGTGTCGTCAATGTGGGAATCATCATGGCCCTCCTTCGACGAGACTATTCCTGTCAACTTCATCTCATCATCCAAGAATTAGTATTAGAAACATAAAACAAGTACCTGGAGATCTGTATGCATCGATGACAGATTATCTCACTTTCGACATAGGTTCAAATCATTGACCTTTGATCAAAATATTCAACTGAGTGTTCAACATCATCTATTCATAGTTAAGAGAGTGTACTAGGGTACCTTTGGAATCATTCACATCAATGGTGATCTCCCTAGAACTTGTTAACGGTTCTCATCATTGACCAATAATCAAGTGGTTTCTACTATGTTTGACATCAAGACCTTGTAATCACATGGATAGAATCATACTTTGTGGAAGACAAGATGAAGAACCTGGGTATCTAGTAAGCACTCATTGATTTCCCTAGGTTGCGATGGAGTATTTTTATGAGTCCTAGCATGGATCCACATTTGTATGGTAGTGGATGTGCTCAAATATACACCCATATGACAGAGATCTACATTGTATGTATGGTATCTATGTCCAAGTTTGAGTTTTCTTCGCATGGATCTATGGTGTATTCTGGTAGCCATGATTAATCATCTCTCTCATGGATCTGCCTTGTATTGGTTTGCATCCATGATGAGGAGTCATTTGGATATGATTCAAAGTATTTCAAAAAATCTAGGTTGATGATGATCTTTGATCAAGTGATTTCTTGCCTTGATGTGATAACTTGTTCTTATAAATCTATTGCATATCATATCCCTCTAGCGTCATGCTTTGACGATCATTTGTTACACACAATTATCGTCACCGTCATGCACTAAGAACCAAAACACCAGAAATTGCCTCAATTTCTCAAGTGATGAAGTTAGACACTAACCAGGACTCATATTTTAATATTTGTGTCCACCATCGCTTCTGCCCTTTATGCAATAAGCGTTACCCTCTTCAGTAACGTCACTTGTCAATTGAAAATGAGTGATCTCATCACATTTTCCCTTTGATCAATAAGTGGTTCACCCTAGTAACGCTCTGTCTCCATAGTGAAAGAGTGGTGCTTGATTTTCCAAAGGAAAAAGAGAAGATTCATGAAGCTTCTCAAAGAAAAGATTCGTCGCACCCTCATCCCTACTCTTGTGGACCATTTGGGCTTGAGATCCCCCTTAGTAGGATTTCCCTTCCATCTCATCCACCATTTTTTCAACCATTCATATCCTCCCAAGGGATATAAATAATGCCTCACCCCCCATGGGTTGGGAGAGGAAAGTTATGCTGCTGCACCTAAGTTATGCCTAAATCTAGGGTGAGCATAGAGAAGGAAAGTTGAATCTTTGAGGACAAGACTTGGCCTATGAGGAGGCATCAAAATTCTAAGGCATTATGGTTGTAATATCACTTCTTTCATCTTAATTCAATGATGGTTTATTTCCCATAAAATGTATTGTATTGCCTCAAACCCCATAGGTTGGGAGAGGAAAGTTATGATGCTTCACCTAAGTTTTGGCCAAATCTAGGGTGAGCATAGAGAATTCATGTTACATCAAACTCAAAATTCCAAAAATTTGTTCCAAGTTTCATTTCATCGATGTGGGATTCATCATGGACCTCCTTTGATGAGACTACTTCATCTCATCATCCAGGAATTAGCATTAGAAACAAAAAAAAAGTACCATGAGATCTGTATGCATCAATGACAGATTCTCTCACTTTTGACATAGGTTCACATCATTGACCTTTGATCGAAAGATTCAACTAAGTGTTCAACATCAAATCATCTATTCACAATCAAGAGATTGTACTAGGGTACCTTGGAAATCATTGACATCAATGGTGATCTCCCTCGCACTTGTTAACGGTTCTCATCATTGACCGGTAATCAAGTGGTTTCTACCATGTTCGACATCAATGTAGAAATTCTGACCAGCAATAGATTAATTTCACTCACAACAAATTACAATTGATCATGCAAAATTGTCAACAATGGAGACTGAAAATGGAGCTGTAACACAAAATTATATTAACTCAGTGTACAATAGCCAACTCTATAATATCATAGGTTGCTAAATATATAGAATACATCAATAGGTCGAATGCATAAGGAGGCATCCAAAACTAGCATAAAGCAGGCTTACCCAAAATAGGCAAATCCCCCATAGGTGTAAAAAGCTGATCCCAAATCTGTCATGAGGCTCATGAATTGGCAAGGGCGCATGGGCAAGCTAATGAGTGGTGGAATGGCAGCTCATACATTCTTTTGCATGGAGGAAAGAGTGGAGGATGAAAGGGCAATAAAACAAGTTCACCTCACCTACTCTTGCTTTCCTATGTGCCTTAAAACACTGAAAAAGCAGTCAATAAAGCAAAAAAAGCAGAAGGGTGCCTAGGAGGCCAGGAATAAAGCAGATTTGATTCCTAAGGCTTTCCCAAGCACTACATGAGTCAAAGATGGAAAGTTTGACCTCTATGGATAGGCAATTAGCAACTTGCACATGGTGGGACTCATGGACTAGGCAAATAAGACAAAAATAAATGAATTAATGTCTAAGTGGGTAATACTATGGGTTTGATTATTCTAACACCCCCCCTTAAGCCTGAATTTATGAGTAATAAATCAAAATATAGGGCCTAGCAACAAGGCTTAGTCACCCTTTTACATACTGCAAGTCCATATGAACCAAGGAAAGAGGCAAAACCAACTTGAGAAAATCCTCCCTTAAACATGGACTGTAAAACAAAATTGTAGAATCTTGTCTCCACTCATGCTTTGACAGCATGATCAGCAATCCCCAGCATTGATTTGAGATTGCTGAAGGTCTTCTCACAAAATGATTTGGTGAAGATATCAGCTACTTGTTATGAAGATGAACACAAGAGTAGATGAATGGTGCCATCATGCACAAGCTCTCTGATGTTGTGCATGTGAATCTCAATGTGTCTGGTTCTCTGCTTCTGAACTGGATATTTGCAGATTCGAATGGTACTCTGGTTATCACAGTAGATGGTAGTTGAGTACTCAGGTTCGAAACCACTCTCCAAGTAAACCCTGCAACCATAAACACTGAGTTGTTGCATTGACAACTCCTCTGTACTCAGCTTCTATAGATGAGAGTGCAATGGCACTCTGTTTCTTGCTTGACCAGATGATTGGCCCTTCTGCAAGCATGAACACATAACCTGAAGTGGACTTCCTGTCTGTGCTATCACCTTCCCAATCACTATCAGTAAAACCAATTAACTCAAGGTCAGAATTGGCTTTATAGAAAATCCCATGTGTCCTTGTTCCCTGAACAAAGCTAAGGATCCTCTTGGCTGTTTTCCAATGTATCTCATGGGGTTGATACATGAATATAGAAGCAACACTGACTGCATAACAAATATCAGGTCGAGTATGTATCAAATACAATAAACATCCAATCAACTGTCTATACAAAGTGTTGTTTACCATCGGTGGAGAATCATCTTCCTCCAGCTTCACTCCTGAAAGGAAAGGAGTTTTGCTTTCTTTGCAATCTTGCATTCTGAATTTGATCAGAAAATCCAAGGCATATTTGGACTGGTGCACCTTGATTCCAGCTTTGGTTTGAGCAATCTCAAGCCCCAGAAATTGACTTAAGAGCCCCAAATCTGTCATGGAGAAGGCTTGGTTCATAGCTCCTTTTAGGGAAGCAATCTCATCCTGTGAGCTTCCTGTAATGAGGAGGTCATCAAAATATAATACAATGATCATTAATGAACCATTAATTACCTTCATATAGACATTCGAATCTGATTTGCACCAAACAAAATTCAGAGATAGCAAGAAGCTATCTATCTTGGCATACCAAGCCCTGGGGGCTTGCTTTAGCCCATACAATGACTTTCTCAACCTGCACACAAGAGAATGGTCAGTAGAAAAACCTTGGGGCTACTGCATATATATCTCCTCAGTGAGATCACCATTCAGAAAGGTGCATTTTACATCCATATGATGTACCTCCCATTGCCTTGATGCTGCAATGGCTAGAGCTAGCCTGATTGAATCCATCTTTGCCACTGGGGAAAAAGTCTCATTGTAATCAATGCCATGAACCTGTGAGTAGCCTTTATCTACCAATCTATCCTTTTACTTTTGTGGTGAACCATCAGCAGCAAATTTGGTCTTATAGACCCACTTACACTGTACTAGTTTTCTCCCTGGAGGAAGATCCACTAGCTCCCATGTGTTGCTCTTCTGTAGTGAGTTGAACTCCTCATTCATGGAAGCTTGCCATATTGGATCTCCTACTTCTTATTCATATGTTTTAGGATCAAAATCCACCATCAAATAGCATTTTTCAGCAAACTCGGGATCCTTCATGCACAGACCACTCTCAAATTGAGATCTAGTCCTCCTTGGGTCATTGGGATCCCCAGCTAACTGTCCTGCTACATGTAGTGTCTTGGATTCCCATTTAGGACTTGTGGGGCTGTTTGGGTCTGAAATAAACTCATATCCATTAGAAAAATCAGAATCTGCATGTTCAACAAACTCTTTACTTACTTCTTGAGGTTCAGGTGGTGAAGAGGCTTCACCAATTTCCACTTCTGCAAGGGGTTCTTCTTCAAACTGAACACACCTTTCAATGAAGGCTTTGTTTGTGCTCAAGTTTATCAAATTGTACCCTTTTGAATATTCAGAGTATCCCACAAAAATACACTCTTGGCTTTGGGGCTGCAAATCCTTCCTCTTCTCTGTCGGGATTCTAGCCCATGCCTTTGAGCCAAAAATCCTGAAATGGGTCACATCTGGCTTGTGCCCACTCCATGCTTCGAAGGGAGTCATGCCATCCAACTATTTTTGAGGCACCCTATTCTAAATATAGGCTGCACAGTTGATAGCTTCGTCCCAGTACTTTGGTGGCAAAGTTTTGGCCTCCATCATGCATGTTTCCATCTCCTTCAGTGATCTGTTCTTCCTCTCTGCAACACCATTCTGCTGTGGTGTGTAGGGGATAGAATGCTACATCTGAATACCTGCATCTACACAATAGTTAATAAACTCAGTCTTGAAATACTCACCACCATTTTCAGACCTGAGTACCTTGAGTTTTCTTCCACACTGGTTTTCAACCAAAGCCTTGAAGACTTTGAATAGGCCAAAAACTTATGACTTGTGTTTCATGAAGTGAAACCAACAATACCTGGAAAAATAATCAATAAAGGTCAATGCATATTTGTCTTGACTCATGGATATATGAGGGAATGGGCCAGAAACATCACTGTGAATCAGTTTGAGGGGTGCAGAGGTTCTCTCATGGCTGGCTTTCTCAAATTTGTTCTCTGGGTGTTTTCCTAGGATACAGCCTTGGCATACTCCTTTGGAAAATTTTATCTTGGGAAACCCTATGACCATATCTTTCTCACTAAGATCATACAAATACTTGTAATTTAAATGGCCAAATATTTCATGCCATATCTTGCTAGCTTCATTAGCATGGATAAGAAGAGCAGAGGGGTTTGAGTAAGGCAGGAAGTGTGAAAACATGTATACTTTTTGAGCATGATTCGCTACTCCTTTTGCAATGATTCTTCCACTTGAGATTTCTGTGATCTCAACTTCATCTGGTGAGAATATGAATTTCTTAGGAGACCCAGTGTGGGTCATCTGGTACACTGATAGAAGGTTGGAGGCGAGACCAGGGACATACAGCACATTGTTGAAGTTACCATGATCAAGTTCTATCCTTCCTTTGCCTTTGCTTTCAGTGAGAGAGTCATCTCCCAGTACAATAGATGGTCCTTTCAACATATCCAGTGAGTAGAAGGACTCCTTAGTCGAAACCATGTGTCTTGAAGCTCTAGAATCTATGATAAAACTGGGTGAGCTTGATGTGCCAGCAACTAGAGCATGAACTCTCTCTCTGTCATAGGAACTTGATCCTCCTTCTCTCTTCTTTGAGCTTTCTGGAAGGGAGATGCCATTCTTCTCTAGGATATTGGTCAGCATATCAATATGATTTTTCATACAAGAGCTTTCAGTGTGATTGCCCTTCGAACAGTATGAGCACTTGTTCATTTCACCTTTGTTTTTCTTCTTCTGGGTATTTTTCTTGGGACCTTGTTGATCCTCTGGAGACTGCTTCTTGTCTCTTCTTTGCTCAGGTGGATTTTTAGATCTATTTTTGCTTTTAGAATCCACCCTTGAATCTCCAACAACCAGAGCTTGGTCTTTGGAAGGTTTGATGGTGCCCATCATCACCAGCTTGTCTTGTTCTTGTGTGAGAGATTCCATGAAATATGCAAGGCTAGGCATCTTCCAGGTTCGAGCTGTGAGTTTTTTGGTATAGAAGGTCAACAAAAATACTAAGTAGTTAGGTTGTAGCTTCGAGAGGATGGCCAATACGAGCTAATCATCTTTCTTTTCGATACCACGCTGCTTCAGCTGCAAAACTAGTGCTTTGAACTTGGAGAAATATAGTTGCAGGGATTCAAAGCTACTGGGACTCAGAGAAATCAGCTCATTTTCTATCTGATGTCCCCTCATCTCATCTGTCTTTCCAAAAATATCAAAAATCTTCTCCCATACTTGATCCGGTGAAGTTAATCCATCGAGATGGAAAAGGAGGTCT
>LPNX010635207.1:45728-78540 GCA_001517045.1 Pseudotsuga menziesii
TCTATAATATCATAGGTTTCTGAATATATAGAATACATCAATAGTTATAATGCATAAGGAGGCATCCAAAACTAGCATAAAGCAGGCTTACCCAAAATAGGCAAATTCCCCATAGGTGTAAAAAGCTGATCCCAAATCTGTCATGAGGCTCACGAATTGGCAAGGGCGCATGGGAAAGCTAATGAGTGGTGGAATGGAATCTCATACATGCTTTTTCATGGAGGAAAGAGTGGAGGATGAAATGGCAATAAAACAAGTTCACCTCACCTAGTCTTGCTTTCCTATGTGCCCTAAAACACTGAAAAAGCAGTCAATAAAGCAGAAAAAGCATAAGGGCACCTAGGAGGCTAGGAATAAAGTAGATTTGATTCCTAAGGCTTTTCCAAGCACTACATGAGTCAAAGATGGCAAGTTTGACCTCTATGGATAGGCAATTAGCAACTTGCACATGGTGGGACTCATGGACTAGGCAAATAAGACAAAAATAAATGAATTAATGTCTAAGTGGGTAATACTATGGGTTCAATTATTCTAACAATCAAAACCATGTAATCACATGGATATAATCATACTTTTTGGAAGATAATATAAAGATTCTTCTTTAATCTCTTTTCTGACTCCTTAAATAGGAGAAGATCACCGAGTGAACTTGTCTTCTTCATGCTTGTAAAAGGATCTGAGGTGTTGTCTTCCTGGTGATAGTTTACCCCTTTTTTCAAACCAGGGGGCACTACTTACAAAAAAGGAATACTCTAGTTGATCTCAGCTAGAAGAGTTATCTTGGGCATTATTTTATAATTTTTCGGGCCCCAGGGACTAAATCATATGAAAAATGACCCTTTGGATTCTTCTTTCATTTTCGTTCAGACTCTCTAAACATGAACAATACCAAGTTAACTTTCAATGGACTCGTTAAATTGAACATTGAGAGACCCTATTTTTGGGAACGAACCCCTCCTTTCTCAGGTTCGTGAAACATATGAGAATGGACTTATCTTAGGATAAGCTACAATGAGCATTTGTTACCCTCTTTGAACCTGTCAAAACGAAAAAGAGGCACTCATCAATCATGATGGGGAAATTAAGGGAAAAAAACTATTTCATTTCAAATAATGGAAATTATTAGTCACCTTTGATCATGGCACTTTTCTACATTTTATTCATTCAATTGGGTATTCATATTGCTTCCAAGTCAATCCACTTTCATGAGTCATGTCACTCCTTTGAGTCTTTCAAAGAATGCATCGTCCATCGTCGCATTATGTTTTGGTATTCTCTTGGTCAAGTCAATGCTGCCAAGTCTTCGGTCATTCTACATGATGTTCAAAGTTAATTCATGTTGTGAGTTTGCATCTGCAATTAAACTTGTGTGTCAATTACCTTTGAGTCAATCTTATGGTTACATCATACTCAAAATTCTAGAACTTTGTTCCAAGTTTCATGTTTTCGATGTTGGATTCATGATGCCCCTCCTTCAACAAGACAATTCCTATTGACTTCAACTCATCATCTAGGAATTAGGCTTAGAAACAAATAAACAAGTACCTCAAGATCTGTATGCATCAATGATAGATTCTCTTGCTTTCGACATAGTTTCACATCATTTACCTTTGATCAAAATATTCAACTGAGTGTTTGACATCAAATCATCTATTCACACTTAGGATATTGTACTAGTGTACCTTGGGAATCATTGACATCAATGGTGATCTCCCTCACACTTGTCAACGGTTCTCATCATTGATCGGAAATCAAGTGGTTTCTACCATGTTCAACATCATGACCTTGTAATCACATGGATAGAATCGTACTTTGTGGAAGACGAGACAAAGACCCTGGGTATCTAGCAAGCACTCATTGCTTTCCCCAGGTTTTGATGGAGTATTTGTATGAGTCCTAGCATGGATCCACATTTGTATGGCTGTGATTGTACTCAAATTTACATCCATATGAAATAGATCTACATTGTATGTCTGGTAGCTATGTCCAAGTTTGAGACTTCTTCGCATGGATCTATGTTGTATTATGGTAGCCATGATTATTAATCTCTATCATGGATCTTCCTTGTAATATTGGTGTGAATTCATGACGAGGATTCATCTGTATATGAGTCAAAGTATTGCAGAAAAGATGGTTTGATGATGATCTCTGATCAAGCGTTTTCTTGCCTTGAAGTGATAAATTGTTCTTACAAATCTCTCTCCTATTGTATCCCTCTAGCCTCATGCTTTGGGGGATATTTTGTTACACATAATTCTCATCACCATTATGTACTGAGAACCAAAACACCAAAAATTGCCTCAATTCCTCAAGCGATGAAGTTAGACACTAGCCAAGACTCATATTTCCATATTTGTGTCCACCACCACTTCTGCCCTTTATGCAATAAGCGTTACCCTCTTCAGTAATGCCTATTTCAATTGAAAATGAGTGGTGCTAGCTCCTTTACCCTTTGATCAATAAGCGGTGCCACCCTGGTAACACTCTATCTCCATGGTGAAAGAGCAGTGCTCTAGTTTCAAATGGAAAAAAGAGAATATTCATGAAGCTTCTCGAAGAAAATATTCATGGCACCCTCATCCCTACTCTTGTGGACCATCTATCCTCGAGATCCCCCTTGGTAGGATCTCCCTTACACCTCAAGTAATGTCCCCGACCCTCTGACCGGTGAAGAGGACGCTACCATACACCAAACACCTGGGTAACTAGCCCCATGAATAGGTACATACATATAAAAACCCAAATGCTTGAACATACTACATACTAAGATGCATAATCATACATATACTCAGCGGAAGCAAAACATACCATTCAGCATTCAACATGTCCATCATCATAATTCATTAACAATAAATATGATTGCAAAAACAGATTAGTCAAGAATACTTATCTTATGAGAACTGTTCTGCAACCAGCTTCGTCACTGCAACGTTCCACCCAACCATAGGCCAGCGTACTCCTTAATCTCTCAGCAACGCTGCCACCCCCGAGCCAGGCATGATTCCTCGAGGAATAAGGAACAAACAGGCTTACACATAGCCAAGGATAAACAAAACATTCAAGGGTACCCAATTCAGCCAAGCCAACACCGTTGGGTTTATCAGGCCATCCGGGAGATGGAAAAGGATAAATTCTATGTTGGTGAGCTCATGGAAGAGTCAAGGACACCTACACTAGAACTAACCTGACTTCTAGGACACCCACACACACCCAACACAAGGAAATCAGTCCTTTCTCTGGTACACAATCTCGTAGGCCCTAACCTCCCTTCTAGTGCTATTCAAGGGTTTTGGAGAAGAAATCTAGCCCTCTAGCTCTGTCTATGTGGTTCCCAAACCCACTCGGTTTGTCAAGAAAATCAGGCCCTCATCACCACTCCAATACAGTTTGAACACCAACCATTGCATGCATGGAGCTAGACAAGTGATTCATAGCTTGGACAGGGGAAATTAACACCTAAATCGTTCTTGGCCCTATCGTGGCCAAAATGATTCCACAATAACCTATAGAAACTCAAACATGAAGGAGAGAACAGCCAATGATCAACGAGGAAAACCACAGGACATAATCAACAATGAAGTGTCTGGACAACTACACATTCTGAAAAGGAACGCAAATAGGAAAAAGGAACAAACTCTCTGCGTGAAAGGGAGGGGAAACTGCATACTCAGACCAACAATCAGTGAGAGAAAAAAGAGTGAACCAAACCCCACAGATAGAATCATGAGTCCCTTTTATCTCCGCTTTGCGTGAGGAAAAATGGACAACCAAAATGATTAATAGTCTTTCCCAAATGGTGCGTGAAGGTGAGCAGAACTGGGGAGAGTGGGAGAGTGGAAGCGTTCCCTATTGTTTTCCTTTCCCTCACGTGAATGGAATGATCCAGGTGGAGGAGGGTGTGTGTGGATAGGCCTACCACCCACCATTGCCTAGCAAATAACTACCCTCAACTAACAGCAGGGTTCTTTAGATGGGTGGTTGACACATGGATTTTCTCCATAGGTTCCAGGTTTAACAATTCCCCCCCCCCTTATCCTTAGAAAATCATTCCCTTTTCAATATAGTTGCATTGACATAGCTGGTTGGGGTTCTTTTTAATTAAAATGTATAGTTACATGAGGCCACAACTTAATATGTGTCGTATATCTCGATATACCATCGGTGACAATTCCAATCACCAAAACATAACATAGCCAAATCGATGGTGGGGATTTTGCCTTTATCTCCACACCATGATTATTTACAATATATATATATCATGTATATTTAATGCATCAAGGTCAAAACTAGGGTGTTACATTCCCCTCCCCCTTCAATAGCACTGTCCTCAACGCTTTACAAAAATTGAACAAAATTCCACATTGGTACCACCTCAGTGTTCCGCAGAATTGAACAAAAATGGATGTGCCAATCGTAGGGAATCCTCCAGCTCCCATGTAGCCTCTTCAGGTCTATAATGCTCCCATTGCACATTTACCTGCCCTATGGCTCAGTTCCAGATCATTTTGACCTTCTTGTCGAGGATATGCATTGGCTCGATTTGGAACTCTCCCTTGAGTTCCACCTAAATTGCATCCCAATGTATCACATGGTTAGGATTATGCACATATCTCTTAAGCAAAGAAACATGAAAAAAATTATGAGCTCTAGTACTAGCATGCAATGCAAGTCTATATGCTGCTGGCCCTTTTCTTTCAAGCACTTCAAACGGCCCACAATATCTTGGTGACAGCTTGGCACAACTTCCAAGTTTCAAGGAACTCTTCCTTGCCCTCACTCTGAGGTAAACATGATCCCCAACACTAAACTCCTTGTTCACCCTATGCTTGTCTGCATAGCTTTTCTGTCTGTCCTGTGCTGCTTTTAGACTTTGCTTGATCTTTACAACCTCTTGCTCCATTTCCTTAAGCAATTCTGGTCCAAGCACAACCCTGTTCACTATATTATCCCAAGTCACCGGTGTCCTACACCTTCTTCCATACAAAGATTCATATAGGCTCATCCCCAAAGATGCCTGTTGTCCATTGTTATAAGCAAACTCTACCAAGTGTAAGTAATCTTCCCACTTGGTTGGTTTTTCCATTACATACATGCGAATCATATCTTCAAGCACTTGATTAACTCTCTCTATCTGCCCATCTATCTGAGGATGGTATGCAGTGTTGAAGTTTAGCTTTGTACCCAAATATGCAAACAACCCCTTCCAAAAATTGGAAGTGAACTTGACATCTCGGTCAGAGACTATTGCTTTCGGCAATCCATGCAATTTGAAAATATTCTTCATGAAGATCTTTGCAATGTCATCAATATTATGTGTAGACTTAACCGGTATAAAATGTGCTACCTTAGTCAACTTGTCTACCACAACCATGATGGAATCATGTTGTCTCCAAGTCATTGGCAATCCTGTAATAAAATCCATGGAAATAACTTCCCATTTCCATTCCAGAACTGGCAAAGGCTGCAACAAGCCTACTGGATGTTGATGCTCAACCTTTACCTGTTGACATTTCATGCACCTCGAAATGTATTCAGCCATGTCCTTTTTCATTCCTAGCCAAACGTACTGCTTTCTGGCTGTAGCAATTGTCTTCTGGTATCCTGGGTGACCAGAATACAAAGCTTGGTGGATTTCATCCATAACAACTCTCCTCAATTATGCTACATTTGGAATATAAATTCTGCCCTTATAAGTAAGAAGCCCATATTCTTCCAATTTATATCCCTCATACCTCTTCTCAAGACTTTGCTGCTGCAATTTGTCTTTTACCAGCTCATATAATTCATCTCCAACAGTTTGATTAGCAATATGCTGCCTCAAATCTGATTGGAAAATACTAAGAGATGCCACATGCATTTCCTGCACCTTTCTACTGAGCGCATCAGCTACCTTATTCTCTTTCCCCTTTATGTGCTTGATTTCAAAATCAAACTTGCATAAAAACTCCAGCCATCTTTTTTTCCTAGCATTCAAAGTAGGCTGATCAAACAAATACTTCAGACCACAATGGTCCTTTCTGAGCTCAAATCTTCTACCCATCAAGTAATGTCTCCACATCTTGAGAGCATGTACTATGGTTGCAAGCTCTAGATCATGAGTGGCATAATTTTTCTCATGCTCCTTCATCTTTCTTGACTCATAACATATCACGTGGTTGTTATGCATAAGGACTCCTCCAAGCCCTTGTCCACATGCATTGGTACACACCACAAAATCTTTCTCCGGATCTACAACTTTCAATACGGGTGCACTGGTGAGAAGATTCTTCAACCACTGGAAAATTTCTTCACACCTCGATGTCCATTCAAACTTCATCCCCTTCTTTTGGAAAGAAGTGATGGCATGTGCAAATTTGGAGAATCCCTCAATGAACCTCTGGTAGTATCCTACAAGTCCCATAAAAGATCTTACATCTACCACATTTCTTGGAGTAGGCCAATTCATAATGGCTTCATTCTTTTCAGGGTCCAGATATATACCCTCCTCTGAGATAATGTGACCCAAATACTGAATTCTATCTCTATATAAGTCACACTTACTCATTTTTGCATACAGCTGATGCTCCCTGAGCAATTGCAATGTCAATATCAAATCCTCTTCATGCTCTTTCTCATTCTCAAAATAAAGAAGAATGTCATCAAGGAAAACAAGAACAAACTTGTCCAAATACCTGCTGAAGACACTATTCAGAAGGCACATAAATGTAGCTGGTGCATTTGTGAGACCAAATGGTACCACTAAAAACTCATAATGCCCATACCATGTCCTGAAGGTTTCCTTATGAATGTCTTCATCCTTGATTCTCACCTGATGGTAACCAGACCTCAAGTCAATCTTGGAAAATACCTTTGCTCCTCTCATTTGATCAAAGAGGTCATCAATCCTAGGAAAAGGATATTTATTCTTCACAGTAACCTTGTTCAACTATTTGTGATCAATACATAACCTGAGTGTGCCGTCTTTCTTATTTACAAATAGAACTGGTGCTCCCCAAGGAGACACACTCAGCCCTGATATACTTCTTTTCCAACAACTCTTGCAGTTGCATCTTCAACTCTAGCATCTCCGGTGTACTCATCCTGTAGGGTGTCTTGGACATTGGTGCTGCTCCTGGCACAAGTTCAATTGTGAAATCTATTGGAATATATTAATCCCACTCACAACTTAGGATAAAATAATTAATCATTATTTGATTAATTATTCACCCACTAGCTTAATTAGTTGGCATCCACTTGCACCTTAAATTCAATACATGACATCTATATCCTAGGAATGATTTATTTCCAATATTGGGTTGATCTTGACCATCTATAATTAGTATATAGGACTTTACAGCAAATTCTGCTTTTTCTGCTTTTCCTGCTTTTCTATGGATAAGATAAAGGCTAGTCAACTAGGAAACTGGGAGCTTTTGTTTCCAATCCATCCTCCATTAGTTTTTCTCCATTTTCTAGGATTAGCATGTTTTTTCCATCTACTTGACAACTCACTCATGCTTTTTCCAACTCGTGAGGTCCTTGATAGATTTGGGAAGTGCTTTAGCCACCTATGGGGGTTTGCTATATTTTGGTAAGTCAGCCTTTTTCAGCTTTATGAGTTGTTTCCATACAATTCAATTTTCCTATGAGGGATGTACTATTTATGTACACTATTATTCATAATTATTCAATGGAAGGATGCACACCAATATTCATCTCTTCATTCATGTGATTCAATCTCTTTTCTTCTCTCTATTTTTCCTGTGTATGCTTGTGAGAATTCTTAGTAGCAAGATCTATTTCCTGTGCTTCTTCTTAGCATCATTGCTCATAGAATTGATATTTTATTTCTACACGGTATCAGAGCTACAGGGAGCACAACCTTGCCATATTCTACATGGTATCAGATCAGCTACAAGCTTGATCAAGTTCCGCAGAGTTGAGGAGCGCATCCAGTCTCCTATCCCTCTCCGAAGAAGAGCTTGTCTAGCTTACAAGATTTTCTCCTAGTTTGTTTTGTAGGTTGTAGAGAGTATCTCTTAGATCATATCAACAAATTCAATATGGATTCAAAATTTCCTCTACTATCTCCTTTCAACTATGCTGATTGGAAGCCAAAGATGAGTGCATACTTGAAGAGGCAATGTCTCTTTGATGTCTCCATTGGTGCATTGAGTGAACCTGAGTCTTATGAAGAGAAGATTGATTGGATAAATAATTGTGATAGAGATTATGGAATTATGTGTTTGGGAATGTCTCCAAATATATATCATCTCATAGATTCTGCTGAATTTCCATTTGAGCTTTGGAAAATTTTGGACAAAGCTTTTGGTTTGCAGGAAATTGAAGATGAAGCATGGAGCGAACCTAGCATCTCCTCTTGTTCTCTCTCTCAATATTTATTGGCCTCTACATTATCTGATGAAGTTGATCATGATGAATAATTTTCTCATACAGTTCATGTTGCTGCTTCCCTCTTTCATTCGAATGCTTCCTCCTTCAATGAAGAAGCAAATATTGAAGAGCCATCTTTTGCTGTGTCTCTTGAAGGTGATTTTTCTTCTTGTGATACTATTGATGAAAAATAAGTAACATATGGAGCTGCTACTGATATTTATTATGATCCTATAACCCATTCATTGTTATCTAAATATCCTATCTTAGATTCTAAGATCTATGTGCCAGATTCTTCACACCTTTTGCATACCTCTCTCATTGATGGTGCGCAACCCAGTGACTTCCAGGATGTTTGCTTAGCCACATCAAGCCTTATTTTTGTCATACCACTTACCTTACTTGATCTCATGTGCTTCAGCATGTCCTCTTTTGTTCTTGGCATCAATACTCAGAGCCTTCTTGAATATTTTGAACATCTCCTTATTTCCTCCTTTCGTACAGAGGATTCATTACCAGTGTATTCCATTGAGTCTATTGATATGATTATATGTGATCCTTTGGATTCTGATTTAGAATCATATTTGCAGTTTTTTACATATATCATGCCACCATCCATACCATCTACCATACCTCTGAATAATCCTAAGACTATACAAATCCCAAGTTCACTAGTTGATTCCTCATTGGTCTCATATGCAGTGATATTTATCTTACATGATTTGAAGTCTTTCCTAAATTTTAGTGGCTGTTTATCCATGTCCTTAGTAATATTTGGACTGATATTAAACATGTTTGGATCTGTTCTAAACACTAATGGTTCATATCTTATGCCCATCCATCATTCAGATTTTTACACCTATCAGTTTTCCCCAGTTGCTCATAATTTTCCTAGTCTAGCCCTATATCCTCATGGAGCCACTGAAGCCTTTGTCTTTGCTGTTCCATATGCTAATGTTTCTGATATATCAAATTTTTATCAGCCTCATATCAGATCTATACAAGTGCTACATCAGATTGGAAGATTGACATGTGATTCACATCACAATTTTGCAGCTATTCAGGGAATTTGGTGTGAAATAAATTGTCTTAATTTTTGTACTCTTTGGAAAGGAGTATGCACAGATCTCTTTTCCATTTCAGATTATGTTTGCAGATCAGAGTTTTACAGAAGAAAGAAGCATTCATATAATGCCTCCTACTTCATCAGTTGATGAGATACAAGGAGTCTCTCCTCTTCCTTCTTGCAGGTTCTACACTCCAGCGCATGATCATAGAGTTCATGATTTCTTCAAAAATTCCTTCATCCAGAAGCAGTTCAGTCAGCTCATTAAAGTGAAGATCAAGATATGTTGAATACATATTTCAAATTTTGTTCCTTGTCCTATCTTGAGGGAGGATTTTTCCTATGTGGTTTTGCCTCTTTCCTCACTTTTCTGGACATAATAATTGTTAAAGGGTGACCATAGCCTTGTTGATGGGCCCTATATGCATCCATATTTTTTGTCATACCATCATAAAGTCAGACTTAAAGGGGGGTGTTGGAATATATTAAACCCACTCACAACTTAGGATAAAATAATTAATCATTATTTGATTAATTATTCACCCACTAGCTTAATTAGTTGGCATCCACTTGCACCTTAAAGTCAATACATGCCATCTATATCCTAGGAATGATTTATTTCCAATTCTAGGTTGATCTTGACCACCTTTTGACCATCCAAAATTAGTATATAGGACTTTACAGTAGATTCTACTTTATTCTGCTTTTTCTTCTTCTCCTGCTTTTCTATGGATAAGATAAAAGCTAGTCAACTAGGAAACTGGGAGCTTTTGTTTCCAACCCATCCTCCATTATTTTTTCTCCATTTTCTAGGATTAGCATGTTTTTTCCATATCCTTAACAACTCACTCATTATTTTTCCAACTCGTGAGGTCCTTGATAGATTTGGGAAGTGCTTTAGCCACCTATGAGGGTTTGTTATATTTTGGTAAGTCAGCCTTTTTCAACTTTATGAGTTGTTTCCATACAATTCAATTTTCCTATGAGGGATGTAATATTTATGTACACTATTATTCATAATTATTCAATGGAAGGATACACACCAATATTCATCTCTTCATTCATGTGATTCAGTCTCTTTTCTTCTCTCTATTTTTCTTTTGTATGCGTGTGAGAATTCTTAGTAGCAAGATCTATTTCTTGTGCTTCTTATTAGCATCATTTCTCATAGCATTGATCTATTATTTATACGAAATCAATGTCCTTATTTGGAGGTAGCCCTGGAATCTCATTAGGAAACACATCCTTGAATTCCTGTAACACTTGATAGTCCTCCAACCTATGAGTTTCATCTTCTGATGTCTCCAAAATATGAGCTGCATACAACTGGAAACCCTTCCTACAGAACTTCTTCAACTGCATTGCTAAAACCTACCTTACTGAAATCACCTTTGGAATGCCTTTCACAACTACTGGGTTTCCTTCTTCATTCATGCATTCAAAAGTCTTGTTGTAATAGTCAAGCTTCACTCTATGAGCTTCTAACCAATCCATTCCAATGAGAACATCATAGGAACCAAGCAGTAGAACATTCAGATCTACACAAGTGATCAATCCATTCATGACCAGTGGACATTTCTCTACCACTTCATTGACCTTTCTCTTAGTTCCAGTGGCTAGCTGAACTAACCAAGATTTTCTATGCTTGACTTTCTTAAAAGCACAAATCTCCACTACTCTAGGAGTAATGTAACTGTGAGTAGAACTAGGGTCAATCGAAATAGAAATAGATTGTTTAACAATCTTACCTGCAACTTCAACCATAGTTGACTAGTGATCTTCTTGGCGGTCCTCCAATGCTGCATAAATTCTAGGGAGTGCCCTTGCTACTTGTCCCACTGTTTCTGCTCCTTGAATGTTATAAGCTGGTCTTGCACTTTCATTCTTGAGTGGACAATATCTGTGCAAGTGGGGTCCTTCACATTTCCAACATTTGAGTGGTCCCTAATTCTGTTGTGGATCCTTAGGCTTTCCACCTATCACTCCAACTGGATTACTCACAGCTTGGGATGGATGCTTCTACTGATTCTTGAATCTAGAAGTTTTGAAAAATTTCTTTCTTTGGTCAAACTTCTCATTCTTCCTGTCCTTCCATGCCTTGTGGTAATCAGGTTTACCTTTGCTTTGCTCATAGCAATACTTAGCCTTCCTTATTGCTTCTTCAAGAGTTCTAGGTTCATAAAACTCAATTATGTCTTTGTAAGACTGAGGCAATCCACTCAAGAACCGTTGGACCTTCACTTTTTCATCTCTGATGTATCAGCCATACCTCAACAATTCCAAGAATTTATTTGCATATTCACCCATCGTCTGTTGTCTGAATCTCGGCTCATGGAACTCCTTAATCTTGTCATCATAATACCTGTCAGAGAGGTATTTCTACTTGAAATACTTCTTGAACTATTTCCACTTTAGTCTCCTTTCACTGATCCTCTTTACTTGCTTGAAGTGTTACCACCAAATGGATGCTCTTCCATTCAGATTGAATATGGAAACTCTTTCCTTCATGTTTCCTGAATAATCCTGCACTTGAAAGTACTTCTTTATCCCAAGAAGCCAATCTTCAGCCTCTTTTCCAGTCTTTATCTCACCATCAAATGTAGGAGGTTTAGCTTTCTTAAATTCATCCTGAGAGCGATCCTTATGATGTATTCTTCTTTTTCTTTTATGAGAAAATGAATTGTATCCTCACTGGATTCTTTAGAGTCAGATGACCCACTAGAAGTCCTTCTCCTTCTCCTAGCACTGCTCTTACTACCTTCTGGTCTTGCTGTACCTTGTCCAGATTCTATCTTTCTTTGCAAGTCTATTAAACTCTATAACATAGCAACATTCAACTGATGCTGCTCTTCCAAGGATTTAATCAAGCTTCTCATGGTGGCTACAACATCTAACAGTGTCTCTTGGAATCTCCTTCCATTAGACTGTATGTCATCATTTCCATTGCGGACATTTTCTCCCATGGCATCTCCCACATGCTCGTAAGAACCCCTAGCATCATATCCATCATGGGTTCTCATAACTGAACCACCACTTACTTAAAAAACTGCAATTTTTGAAATACTGTTGTTGAAGGTGACTATGATTATGTAAGCATGTTAGTAACACAAACTATTAGATACATACCTTGATAAAAAAAATCATAAAATAACCATTTTGCTTAAACACAAAATCTTTCTCCTTTTCAGCTCGATAATCTCATGGCAATCTGCTGAAAATCCACTGAAAAACAACTGGAATTTGCTGAGAGATCCACTTTGAAAAACCCAAATTTCCTTGCATAATCAGGTCTCATCCCAACTAAAATTTCGACATTTCGGCGCAAAAACCTCTAGTTTTCTTCGCTCCTCATCGGCAGTCCATTCGTCTATTCTTCTTCGGTGTGTCGGATCCGTAATTGTCTAGGCTTCCGAGATTTATCGGCGATGCCAAGGACTATTCATCAAGCGGCTAGTTCTTTAGGATTCCACAACGGTAGCCAATGAACTCTCTATGTTTTCTGTGGCCATAACCCTGTCGTTGGATCGAAGCAATTGACCACTATGTTTTGGTGATCCAAAACTAAACAAGTCCACCATGTTGGCAACCCAAACCAATAACATTCTCCAACATTGCGGTGATCCAAATAGAAATTTACCTCTGATGTGTCGCCGATCGGAAATGTTATTCATTGGACGGGTAGTCTCTTAGGTGGCCACAACGGTGGGAAGCAATCCCACTGTGGGTTTTGTAGACCCTAATACTCCATTGGCTGTCTAGAATTCCATACACTGTGCATCAGTGATGTAAGGAAAAAAACTTCTGCTGCATCGGCGATCGAAGCATCAGTGGTTTAACCTTCTTATCATTAGAGTGCTAGTCCCCATGGCAACTGCAACGATGAGTTTACCAACCTTTAACTTTTTCCGATTGGTGGCCTGATCTTCTAACATTTTCCGATGACGTCCATCAGCGGTCTCGTCCTCTAAAATTTTTTGATGTTTTCTTCACTTAGATAAAATTCAGAAAATTTCCTTCTTGGCATCGGCCGCCGAAGTTTTGGCAGTCTTTGGGAGATCTCCACCGAAAATACAGCTCTTCCTTCAACTAAAAATTGCCGATCCACTTCACTAGATTTCAGCAGCTTCATCCTCTATTCGTTGGCGATCCCATCAACTAACTTCCATCGATCGCCGATGGTTTCAACACTTGGACAAAAAAAATTCTTTTGAAAACATTTTCTTCTTTGCCTTCTGCCACATCAGTTGTCGGAACAACTAACTGTCGAGTGGTTAGTCCATTAAACAGCTGCAATGATGGATGCATAATCAAGGAATTTCTTCTGATGTAGTTCATTGGTGGTTCCATCCACTAATTTCATCGATCCATTAACTAATCTTCGCCAAATTTTTATTTCCTCCACCGACGTGTCATCGGAAACTTCATCGTCTATTTGTCAGCGATCCCATCTTCTAATTCTTGTTGATGGTGGTGACGTTTTGGTGAACCCATCACCTAAGCATACGTGATCCCATCAGCTAATCTTCACCGATCATCGATGGTCTCACGACTTAGAAATTTTCTCAAAAATTTTCTCTTTGTCTTTTCTTCGCCGACGTTTCGGTGATCCCTTCAACTAAGTGTCGTCGATCCGAACAACTACTTGTCGCTGCCATTTCATTGATATTTAACTATATGGAGCCAATGTTTTGGTTCTCCCATCATCTAATCATCAGAGATGCAATCAACTAACTTCTGCCGATCACCGATAGTCTGACTTAGAAAAAAATTTCAAAAATTTTCTCTCCTTTGTCTTTTCTCCATCGACGTTTCGACGATCTCTTCGTCTATCCTTAGTCAATCGCCAACGGTCTGCGTCAGGTGCTCTTCATCCTATACGTTGTATTTTATCAGAGGGTCTTCTCACTTAGTCCTCCGATGAGCCGACGGCCTAAAAGTTAGAAAAAAAATTTCTTTGAAATTTTGTTGTCATTCATTTTCTTCTGGGAAAAGGGAAACCTGCCTCTGCTAACTAGTTTCTCATGGCCCTCTGAGGCCCAATGCTGCAATGATGGCTCTATCATTGCATCTTCACGGTCCATGCAGGCCCATGCTGCAACATGTGCTCTAATACCACACTGTAATGTCCTCAACCCTCCGACCAGTGAAGAGGACGCTACCATACACCAAACACCCAGGCAACTAGCCTCATGAACAGGTACATACATATAAAAACCAAAATGATTGAACATAATACATACTAAGATGCATAATCATACATATACTCAGTGGAAGCAAAACACACAATTCAGCATTCAACATGTCCATCATCATAATTCATTAATAGTAAATATGATTGCAAAAACAGATTAGTCAAGAATACTTATCTTATGAGAACTGTTCTGCAACTAGCTACATCGCTGCAATGTTCCACCCAACCATAGGCCAGCGTGCTCCTTAATCTCTCAGTAATGCTGCCACCCCCGAGCCGGGCATAATTCCCCAAGGAATAAGGAACAAGCAGGATTACACATAGCCAAGGATAAACAAAACATTCAAGGGTACACAATTCATCCAAGTCAACACCGTTGTGTTTATCAGGAAAATAGTAGATCAGCCAAGCTAACACAGTTAGGTTTATCAGGCCATCCAGGAGCTGGGAAAGGATAAATGCTAAGCTAGTGAGCTCATGGAACAGTTAAGGACACCTACACTAGAACTAACCTAACTTCTAGGACACACACACCCAACACAAGGAAATCAGTCCTTTCTCTGCTACACAGTCCCTCAGGCCCTAACCTCCCTTCAAGTGCTATTCAAGGGTTGTGGAGAAGAAAGCTAGCCCTCTAGCTCTGTCTGTGTGGTTCCCAAACCCGCCAGTTTTGTCAAGCAAATCAGGCCCTCATCACCACTCCAATACAGTCCAAAGACCAACCACTGCATGCATGCAGCCAGACAAGCAATTCATAGCTTGGACAGGAAAAATTAACACCTGAATCGTTCTTGGCCCTATCGTGGCCAAAACAATTCCACAATAATATACAACATCTCAAATGTGAAAGAGACCACAACCAATGATCAACGAGGAAAACCACAACACACAATAAACAATGAAGTGTCTGGAGAACTACATAGTCCGAATAGGAAAAAGGAACAGACTCTCTGCATGAACGGGAGGGAAAACCGCATACTCAGACCAAAAATCGGTGAGAGAAAAAAGAGTGAACCGAACCCCACATATAGAATCATGAGTCCATTTTATCTTCGCTCTGCATGAGGAAAAATGGATAGCCAAAACGATTGATAGTCTTTCCCAAACTGTGCATGAAGGTGAGCAGAACTAAGGAGAGTGGGAGAGTGGAAGTGTTCCCTGTTGTTTTCCTTTCCCCCACGTGAATGGAACGATCCAGCTAGAGGAGGGTGTGTGTGGACAGGCCTACCATCCACCACTACCCAGCAAATAACTGCCCTCAACTAGCAGTAGAGTTCTTTATATGGGTGGCTGACACGTGGATTTTCCCCATGGGTTCCAGGTTTAACAATCCCCCCCCCCCCACCTTATCCTTAAGAAATCATGCCCTTTTCAATATAGTTGCATTGACATAGNAAAATGCATAGTTACATGAGGCCACAACTTAATATGTGTTGTATATCCCGATATACCATCAGTGACAATTCCAATCACCAAAACATAACATAGCCAAATCGATGGTGGGGCTTTTGCCTTTAGCTCCACACCATGATTATTTACAATATATATATATCATGTATATTTAATGCATCGGGGTCAAAATCGGGGTGTTACACCTCATCCACCATTTTCTCAACCATTCCTATCCTCCCAAGGGCTATAAATACTGCCTCACCCCCCATGGGTTGGGAGAGGAAAGTTATGTTGTTGCACCTAAGTTATGGCCAAATCTAGGGTGAGCATATAGAAGGAAAGTTGAAGCTTTGAGGACAAGACTGGGCATGTGAGGAGGCATCACAACACTAAGGAATTATGTCTGTAATATCTCTTATTTCATTTTAATGCAATGATGGTTTCTTTCCCATAAAATGTATTGTACTGCCTCACCCCCCGTGGGTTGGGAGAGGAAAGTTATGTTGTTTCACCTAAGTTCTAGCCAAATCTGGGGTGAGCATAGAGAAGTAACATTGAAGCTTTGAGGACAAGACTTGGCATGTGAGGAGGCATCACAACACTAAGGCATTATGGTTGTAATCTATCTTATTTCATCTTAATGCAATTATGGTTTCTTTCCCATAAAATGTATTTTGTTATGATCACTCATTTTTTTATCAGATTCCTTAGTCACTGATATAGAGTTGTAGATCATTTTCTAGTACTTTTAATATTGTTTGTTGTTAGATGTGTTTATTGCAGGTATATCTATGGATATCTAACACCATAGAAGACTGATGCATCATACTGCAGGATAGATACAATACTCATTCCAGATATCTATCAATTCTAGGGAAAGTGCTTATCCTTGTTATCACTCATTTTCTATAGGCCTGTATCATTCAAATCTAGGGAAACAACTCATGTCCGCAGAATGTGAGAATTTCCAGCTACAGTCATATGCATGAAGGAGATGTTACTTCTGTCATATACATGAAGATTCAAGTTATCATATGAGCATATCTTTTTTATATACATAGAAGGTATGGATTGAGGTATCTGGAAGTATTGGTATGTTAGGCATTTAAATTAGTGTTTTCATTGAGGTATCTAGAAGTGTATTTTAGGCATTTGAACTAGTGATTCCATTAAGGTATTTGTAAGTGTATGTTAGATATTTGAACTAGTGATTTCATTGAAAATGAATTAGAGAGATGGTGATTACATTGAAGAGGGAGTAAAGAGATGGTGTGAGTATGTCAGGATTGTCATTAATTGTGGTGTGGTCCATCTGATTGGCTAGAAACTCAACCATTTTTTATAAGAAAATGGTATATCCATTGGCAATTTCTATTCAAGGTATCAACATTATGAAATTATACAACAATCATAACTTGATAAAATCCCCAAAATTGATCTAGTTGAAGAAATTATTGACAAAAGCAAGACATAGGCCTATTTTGATGGGTGGAACAATAAAATATTGTTTCTTACAAGAAAACCCAATGTAAATAATGTAAATATTCCATGAATGAAATATAACATAAAAATGATAAAAGATATATGATGGTTTACAATTACATTCCCTTGGGCTTTATAATTCATTTTGAGCATTTTTGAATAATTCATGTCTTTTGACTTGTCATAATTAGTTAATTAATTTTTTTTAGTAGTATTAAATATTAATATTAATTTATTTAATAATTAGCATTAATAATTAATATTATTAATTATGGTATGTTATATAATTTGTATATAACATTGCCTTCCCCTTAGAGAAGCTTTGGCCACAAAGCTTAGAGAAGACGAGGCTTACATCTAATTTCTTATTTGTAATATCACCTTCTCGATTTTTGTTTTAGTAATTGTGAGAATTGATGAAATTAAATGATAATGAGTTACGAATTCCCAATAAAAATTGTTGCATCATTTGTGAAGTCTTCCATCCCAGATTTTTGTTTATCGGAGTTGTTTATTGACCTCTTTGTTGGATGGAACTTCTTGTTTTCTGCTTAGCTTGTTCATTTTGTCTGTTTTTTCTTCTAAAATCATATCTCTTTTGTTTGTGTTCATTTTGACCCCGTCATTGGTCAAAATTCGTTTTGTAATTTGGGTGTCGATAAGGAATTCTTATTGTTTTTTCTTTTTCTAGATTGACTTCTTGTTCCCCAATTTGAATTTGTTTTGTTGATAGTCTGGATGCTTCTTTCAAGGTTTGCTCTAATTTATTTTCTAATATCTTGTTATCATATTGAATCTTTTTGAACCTTTATTCTTGTGACTTTTCATCCTCTCTTAACTTCTTAATTTGTTCTAGCAATTCTTGATTAACTCTGTTTAAAGAAGAATTTTATTTATCCTTTCCTGACAATTCTTTTTGAAGATCTCGATTCTCCTCTTCTAACTTTTTATTGCATTGAAATTTATCCTTTTCCTTCTTGATTTGCAGAAGTAACTTCTGATTATGATCTCTTAGATGGGATATTTCTTCTTCTTTGTCCATGATGACTTTGTCTAATTATTCATGTCTCTCCTATCTTGATTTTTTATCTTCTTGTGAAATCATCTTTGATATGTCTTCAAAGTCTTCAGATGACACCAACTATGAACTCAATTTCAGTGTAATATCTGAGAATATGGTTTTCCTTTTTTTATTAAGAAATGAAAAGAACTTTTTCCTTGTGTTGATCATGAAGGTACCCAATGTATCTAACCAACGTGACCCTAGAATTATATCAACCTTGTCTATCAGAAATGATTCTATTGAAACAAAACCGAATTGAGTTATGTCCGTGTAATCGTCAATAGATAGTTGTAGGTTCTTAATCTCGTATCCTTTATAAAAAACATGTTATCTTCCATTATATCTGATTCTGAAAGAATTAATTGGTTTGTTAGGTCAACGTTTATGTGATTCTTATTGATTTTTGAGCAGATAGCGATGCAAACGGCCTTTCCTTGAATATGCTCTTAAATTTCTAATATAGCATCTACATATATTTTAAAAGTTTGTGGGAATCTACCTTCTTTTTCTCCACGAGATTCCATTTTATTATGTTTTTTTAAAACAATCCCCCTGTTTTTAAATAATAATAATAATTATTATTATTATTACAATGTATACTAATAATAATAATAATAATAATAATAAATTTCTTTGTGGATTGTCTGTAGACTATGTGGTTGGGAAAAAGGAATGTTACCCTCCCCACCCAAGTTCAAATCTCACTTGCTCTTTAGTAGCTTTAAAAATTATTATGCACTTTTAGATTTTTTTCCCCTTAAGGATAATACATCCAATAAACCACTTGTTGGAAAAGAAACCATGTGTTGTTTTTAAGTGAGATTTCTATTGTTTTTACTTTTTCCTTCCTTTTTTTCTTTTGTTTTTTCCTTCTTTTCTCTTTTTTTCTTTACCTCCTTAAAAAAAAAAAGTAAGGATAAGGTGGTCAAAGGCCTGATTTTAGGGAAACCCAAGAAATTTTAGTTAGCCAAAAGCTGAAGTAGAGATGCCTAGGAAGGGGGTTTGATACCACTGGAACAATAAAATGTTGTTTCTTATAGGAAAACCCAATGTAAATAATGTAAATATTCCATGAATGAAATATAACGTAAAAACGATAAAAGATATATGATGTTTTACAATTACATTGCCTTGGGATTTATAAGTCCTTTTGCGCCTTTTGAATAAGTCATGTATTTTGACTTTTCATAATTAGTTAATTAATTATTTATTTTAGTAATTATTAATTATTAATATTAATTTATTTAATAATTAGCATTAATATTTAATATTATTAATTATGGTATGTTATATAATTTTTATATAAGAATGGGACTTCACAAGGGGATCATAAATCAACTAAAGATGGTGGGATTTTACACATGTAATAATCTAATTAAGTCAAGGATCAAACAATACAATAGATTTGGGAGCATTAAATCTAACTCCCTTTGGTTGTCTAGTATGGTCAAACTATGTGAATATTTTTGGTGATTCATTGTTAATTATGAATTGGATAAAGGAGGAATTTGTACTAAGAAATATAAATTTGCAATATTTGTTGGATGAGAGTATTAATTTGGAAAATTCCTTCTGCAATGTATCTAATGTATCTATTGTTCACATCTACATAGAAAGAAACTAAGAGGCAAATGTCTCATCTAAAAAAGAATTACACCTTCCTTGTGGGACATGGCCAATCTTGGAAATAAAGGATGGTGTGAGATCAAAGTTTTGGTATGCTTCCTTATTTTAATTTTTTTTAATTTAATCATGTTCAAATGTTAATATCTTCATCATATCTCATTTTATGGAATTGTTGACATAGATCCATCAACAAGGGTCCACTCTCTATCGACACCCTTAACCCAATGATCTCCCTAAGCATCGACCTAAACAGGTTTTATCTTGTCCAGCAACACCTGCGGAGCAGATGAGGTCTCACCTGAGATGTTCAAGGGAGGACTGTCAAAACCACGTTTCCACAGTAAGAAGGAGGGTTTTTCACATCTAATGTTAAACTACCATAGCATTACTTCACAGATTCAATCATTGGTTCGTTATAGCATATTCATACTAACATTCATCAGTTTGCATAAAAACCTTTAGATTGCAGCGATATAAAACAAATCGATCATCATAACATGATTTAAAACATAAAAGAATCTCATCATTCAGACAGAAGCATCATACTACAGTATTCATCCATTCACATCATATCGCAGAAACCAAGGAATATGCAAAAGACACAGTGTTTCCATCACAACCCCGTCATGTCATATTAATTCCACATCAAAACAATAGGTTCTCAAAATAGTTCACAATTCATATCTTGCATCAATAACAGATAACATATGGGCTCTTCAAGTACACACACAATATCTCCAAAAGATGATCTCTCGAAAAGTATGATCAAAAGGATCATTTTACATTAATATCCTAGACCTATTTATAGGCTTGTGCCGTTTACAATGTGGTCCACTTGGATCAAATTCCTAACTACTTGGACCACAATCTACAAAATTTGACCAAAATATGACCAAAATGCCTTGTGCGCCATCTTCTACCTTGTGCATCAACTTTGAATTTTAGCATCATCCTCGGTGTTGCGCAACTAACTTTCTCCAAAACTACCTTCCAATAGGCCCCCAAAAAAATATTGTGGCTCACCCTCGAGCCATGTTAGTCGGAAGCAGTGTACTCTGTCACCTTTCTTTTGAAATCCTCATAGTGCTACTTTACTTCTTCCACCCGAAACTTCACCTTGTCGCTGATGTATGTGCAATATGCAACATCCTACTTAGATGGTTGATCCATGACCTTAGTGATGAATTCCTTACGACTGTCCTGCACCGTATGAAGTGAATTCACTAGCTTAATCACTAGTTGCTCACTAATATCCTAGAATTATTCCATCTGAGTTGTTCGACGGTGTTGTCATTCCCTTGACTTGGTGACGTGTTGTTGCAGAGCTTTCAACTCCGTAGATTTAGTCACCTGCAGTACTAGATTCATTTCTTGAAGAAACATCCTTAGTGCAGCCAACTAACATTCAGCTTCCTGTAGTTGTGTCTTTATCTGCTCCAAATGCTCGTCCTAGACCACACTTCCCCAAAATTGCATGGTGGCATCTGTAATTACCTTAGCTTCTTTTTCTCAGTCTTCAATTTGCATTGTTGCATCTTCGATAGAAATTTTGTATGCATCAACTACCTCTGGTGGAATACTTGGATTCAATAGTACCTGTCGATCTGGGATGTTTTTCTTGAATCCTCTAATGATTTGTCCTAACTTCTGTGCTTTGGTTGGCACATATAGGTCCTCCTCCATAACTGAGACTTCTTGATAAGTGTCAAAAACTGATTTTTCCAACCTAGCCCTGACATCCTATAGTTTTTCCTTTTCGACGATGAGCCTATCCTGCGCCTTCTTCAAATCCACAATATACATTTTGGTTGCTTCTTCCCTCTCTTGCGACTTCAAAAGGTGATCGTTGATTAGTTGTTCCATGTCGACCAATTATTGACTCGCAACCCTTTTCAATTGGACCAATGTCTGGGTTGACAGTTCATTGACATCCAATGAGAGTTCTTGAAACTGCTGGAGTGAGGAATTGGCATCCTCACTATTTGTCTCAATTGCATGTAGCAGAATCTGTACAATTCAGACCCACTTCCCTGTGCTTATCTCTCCTGCCTTCTACAAAATGTTTGCTTCAAAAACCATGTTCAAAATTTCATCAACTGAAGAAATCAGTCGAGTGTTTACCTCTCCAAAGCCTTCAATAGATTGTTTCTTCAACTACACTTCAGTCCCAATAGTTTCCATTGTGATAGCCGCGATAATGAGGTCGACTTGTGAATATGCCATTGGTGTTGTGCCACTGGACTCACCCTGCTCTTTTTTCCTCTTCATTTTATATTTCTCAAACCTCTGATATCTTTCTAAATCCATTGGGATTCTTGTTGATGATTCATCTGATTCTTGATTACTCAGTTATTCGGGTGCAGTATCCACCGAAGCATCAATTGGTGGACCTGTCGCAATGTCCGCCACTTCATCCTCACTGACTAGTTGTTGCGAATTTGTGGGCTAGTCATCCACAATGGCATCCAACTCTGCATTAGTAAGCTTATAGAGTGTGTCCAACCACTGTTTATATAGGTCCCTTCATGCATGAATGTGAATTTCATGTGGCCCCATTGCAAACCAGATAATTTGTCAACATTTTACCACCGCTTCTTTTGATAAGCGCAGGATATTTATGGATGCATCCTGCAGTGCCTCCCAATACAGCCAAAAATGTATTGAGAATTCCTTTAAACACTCCACTTCCTTGGCATACCAAAGGTTTTGATACCGCGCCCCTTTGCATACTTTGGCGAGCTCAACATCCATTCCCTGGTAGTCCTTGGGCTCCATCCAAGCGACTAGCACAATAAAATGATCAACCAACTATAAGTAAATGGTCGCTTCCCTACATGTACCATTATCGCATCTTTTGTTAACTAGTTCAGCAGAAATAATGACCGGTTCGTTTGTACGCACTGCTCAGCACACGTGATGACCCCAGAAGTGCACTGATTGGGTTGATTCTTTCTTACCACCTTCATGGATAGAATCTTTTTTGCAACGCACACAGCCTGGTCATCCATCATATCCACCACATACACTCCTTTGTCATACTACATCCCAAACTTCTTCTTCAGCTTTGCAACCAGTCTTTTATCATTATCCTTGTCACAAAAGTACTATGATGGATTGGTCCCCTGCATGGGAAAACCCGTGATATGCAAAATCAACTCTCAAGTGACTAGCATCGGTTAGTCCAACCATAGATATCCCCTATGAAAACATGCCAACATTTTTTTCACACATGCATTGGCTTCCACCAACCTTTCGAAATGCAACATATTAATAAGGCCTAAAATCTCTGACTTCTCCAATCCTAGTGCCCAGTCATGTGAAGTCCACACTATTGAGCCACTTTCTACCCCTGTATCTATTGTTGAAAACCCACCAACAAATCCTCGTCAGCAGGGGTTCTCACTCTGTCGACACCCAACCAGTGTGATCTCTCGGAGCATTGGCCCAAACAAGTTTTACCCTACCTAGCAACATCCGCAGAGCAGACGAAGTCTCACCCGAGATGTTCAAGGGAGAGCTTTCAAAACCAACGTTTTGGCAATGAGAAGGGAAGATATGACATCCAACGAGTAAAACAACATAAATATCAAACCCCAGAACTAAGACAGTGATCGTAATTTATCTTCATCGCTACAGATCTAACAATCACATTATTCATTTGTCGCAGCAGTATTAGCATAACAATTTAAAACAACTTTAACCATGATTTATAAAAAATGTGACAGAATTGGAAAGAGATCACAACAACATCATAACAGAAATGGAATAGATCACAGTAACATCAATAAATCATCAGCATCATCATAACAGATTCGACACATTTCTCATTGATATCGCAGCAGAGAAAATAGTAAGACAAAGACAAGATTTATGCAAAAAATGTCATGTCATATTCATTTTGCACAATAGATCCAAAAAGATAATTAATCTCCATAGTAGGAGACCGATTACATCCCAAAACTCAGACATATCACAGACAAAACAGATGGCTCTCTCCTGTCTATCGCTATCTCCGTATCTCTTTCAATTGAAAAACAAGCTCTATATATAGGCTTGCGCCTTCACATTGAAGGTCCACTTCTAACTAACTTCTAACAGCTAATGACCTATGTCGACAAAACTTGGTCAAATAATATATTAAATATTCAAAAACAGTTATATTTCCACCCATCATGCTAATTTGGCCTTGCACAGTGTCGCGTGAGCTTGTGCAGCTACCACAACACTGCGCAACTCACTTACCAAAACCCCTACCAATAGTATCTGGTACGAATGGATCCATTGTGATCTCAGTCAATGCCAGAAGGTCATGATGTAGGGCATGATGTCGATGGTGCATTCCATCCCTTGCGGTATTGTCAGCATCCTGACCGGATACCTATGGTTCTTCGTCAACTTGTACAGCTTGGAACCAGGTCTACATGGAGGAACATATCTGGGGATGTCCGTAGTGGACGCCTTACTCCTAGTCATGGAGTCCTTAGCTTCTGATGTTGATGGTCCTGCTAGTTCTACATATTCCACCTATGCCCACACAGAAGTTCTCGTTGATTGCTTTTGTGGTA
Organism: Pseudotsuga menziesii; assembly: GCA_001517045.1. Taxonomy (NCBI): domain Eukaryota; kingdom Viridiplantae; phylum Streptophyta; class Pinopsida; order Pinales; family Pinaceae; genus Pseudotsuga; species Pseudotsuga menziesii. Next base: position 70,487 of record LPNX010635207.1, read on the forward strand.
TAGGGGACTTGGGCCAATGATCCCTCCTTTTCTTCTTCAGGATTGACGATGATCCCACTGGCATGCTGGTTGTTTCTTGCTCAATAGTCACCCTAATAACTAGAGTGTTAGAAAATAGGACCGCAAAGCAATAACAGATATACAGTTAAATTTCTAAACAAGATGCAAAACACATTAAAACATTACAGAGATACACAGATATAACTTGGTTCACCCAAACGATAGGCTACGTCCACAAAGAAATTTGCCAGTCCTTTTATTACAGTCTAGAAAGATGAAGCGATACACCCTGTAGCAAAACCACTACACTTCCTCTTCATGCTCTCACAGTCTCTCTTCCAATACAATACAATACCATTCACAGTCGACTTACAATTCTTTATTTTATAGGAGAAATACAATGCAAAAATTCTAGGGTTAACCCAATACCACGGGTCCGCAATACTGTTGGCCAACACACATCCCAAAAAAAAAAAAATTGGGGGCTCCGCCACCGAACCCCCATTTTCTCAGGGCACTGCCCTGAACCCCAAGATAGGGGGAATGAGTGTATAGTACTCTTGGGTTACAATATGAAACTGAATAATATCTCTAGATCTGGAAGATTAGGCTCCACAACCAACAATCTCCCACTTGGAGACTAATCACAGCAACTCCACCGCTACTGCACTTGCTGAACTATGTTTTGGACCTTGGACTTGGAAAATTTCTTCTTTTCACCTTCATGCTTTAATGCCAACAGAAACCAAGCAGGAACTCAGTTTCTCTCTGGTTACTCCCTTTGTCAACATGTCTACAAGATTTTGGCTAGTGTGAATCTTTTCCAGTTTTAACAGTTCTTTATCTAGAACAGATCTTATGAAGTGGTACTTGAGTTGTATATGTTTAGTCCTCGAATGAAAGGCTGAGTTCTTTGCAAGATGAATGGCACTCTGGCTATCACTATACAGCCTACTATTCTCCTGTTTCTTACCCAATTCTTCCATGAACCTCTGCAACCAAATCATCTCCTTACTAGCCTCTGTAGCAGCAACATACTCTGTTTCCGTTGTTGAAAGTGCAACAACCTGTTGCAGTTTTGAAATCCAACTTATTGTTGTTCCACCTACAGTGAACACATACCCTGTGGTGCTCCTCCTTTCGTCTTTATCACCAGCCATATCTACATCAACATATCCCTATAGAACAGTGTCTGAACCTCAAAAACATAATGCATGACAAGTGGTACCTCTCATATACCTGAGAATCCACTGTACTGCTTTCCAATGCTCTTTACCTGGATTTTTCATATACCTACTCACAACTCCCACTGCCTGTGCAATATCTGGTCTTGTGCACACCATGGCATACATCAAGCTCCCAACTGCTGATGAATAGGGAATCTTGGACATGTAATCTATCTCTTCCTGTGTCTCTGGACACATATTCTTGCTTAGTTTGAAATGGCTTGCCAAAGGTGTGCTGACTGGTTTTGCATTCTGCATTCTAAACCTTTGCAACACCTTTTCTATGTACTCACCTTGAGACAATGTCAATTTGTGATTTTTCCTGTCTCTTGTTATTCTCATACCAAGGATTTGCTTTGCAGCACCCAAATCCTTCATCACAAATGATTTAGCTAGTTTTCTTTTGAGGACATTTATATCCTACATGTTAGACCCTGCAACAAGCATGTCATCCACATACAATAACAAGATAATAGATCTTCCATTATCTAGCCTCTTGAAATAAACACAGTGGTCAGAATGACATCTATCATAACCTTGTTCTATCATAAACTTATCAAATTTTAAATACCACTTCCTTGGAACTTGCTTCAGGCCATACAAGCTCTTATTCAACCTGCAAACCAAATTCTCCTTCCCTTTGACCTCATACCCTTGTGGCTGCTGCATATAAATCTCTTCCTCCAAATCCCCGTTTTTACATCTAATTGTTCAAGATGCAAATCTTCTACCGCCACTAGAATTAAAATAGTTCTAATTGAAGTCATTTTAACAACAAGAGAAAATATTTCATCAAATTCTATACCTTTCTTTTGTGCAAACCCCTTTACAACATGTCTAGCCTTGTACTGCTTCTTTCCTCCATCTTCTTCCTTCAACCTGTAAACCCATTTATTCTACAATACCCTTTTTTCTGCAGGCAACTTAACCAGATCCCAAGTCTGGTTTCTTACCAATGAGTCCATCTCCTCATCCATGCCTTGCTCCCACTTCTTTCTAGTTTCTACCTGCATTGCTTCTTCAAAACATTATGGTTCATCAGAATCAGTCATCAATAAATAATACAGTGAAGGAGAGAATCGTTCAAGGGGTCTACTTAACCTGGTAGACTTTCTTACAGTTGCAAGAGTTTCAGGTACCTACTGCTGCTCTTGATTTTCTGGTGCTTTTGGAACTTCATTTTCTTTGATTTCATCAAGCACTATGTACTATGTGTTTTCCTTTTCTTCTTTCTTCCCCTGCAATTGATCTTTGTACATGACCTTTTCATTGAATACTACATCTCTACTCCTAATGATTTTGCAATTTTTAAGATCCCATAAGTGATAACCAAAATCATCAACGCCCTATCCAATAAAGGTACATTTCTTGGATTTATCCTTAAGCTTTGTTCTATCATCTTTATCAATATGGACAAATGCTTCACAACCAAAAGTTCTTAGAAATGAATATTTTACTTGTTTACCTGTCCATGCCTCCTCTGGAATTCCACCATCCAAAGCTCTTGAAGGCCCTCTATTTATTAAATAAATAGCAGTGCTTACAGCATCAGCCCAAAACTGTACGGGCAACCCTGCATGCAATCTCATACACCTTGCACGCTCCATGATCGTTCTGTTCATCCTTACTGACACACCATTTTCTTGGGGTGTTCCAGGGACTTTCTTCTCTCTGTGAATCCCATTGTGTGAACAGTAACTATCAAACTCCTTGCTGCAGTACTCGCGTCCATTATCAGATCTGAGACATTTCAACCTTTTTCCTGTCTCATTCCTAGCCAAAGCTTTCCACTTCTTAAAAGTATCAAACACATCATATTTCTGTCTAATGCAATAAACCCAAGTTTTTCTAGTTGCATCATCAATAAAAGTAGCATAATAACGAGAGCCACCAAGATATTGTACCTGAGCTAGTCCCCATACGTCTATATGGACAAGCTCTAACTTTTCACTATTCTTTTGTTTCCCAACCCTGAGAAATCTAACTCTCTTCTGTTTTCCATAAACATAGTTCTCACAAAATTCCAAACTTACCTGCTTCAGATCTGGAAGTAGTTTCCTTGAGTGGAGAATCTGCATCCCCTTCTCACTCATGTGGCCAAGCCTATGATGCCACAACGCTGCACCTGTTTCTGTGGAAGCTACAGAAATAGAATAATCAGTATTATGAGGACATAAATATAATGTACCTGTCTTATCTCCTTTTGCAATTACCATTGATCCTTTAGTGACCTTCCACCATATTTCTCCCAACTGCCCTATTGAGATCATATTTCTTTTCATAGCAGGAATGTGCCTTACATCCTTTAGCAACCAGTCATTTCCATTATTTAGCTTAATCCGTACCTTACCCTTTCCAACAATTTTACATGGTTCATCATCCCCCAATAACACATGCCCAAAATCACCTTGAACATAATCATAAAAGAATTTTCTATGGGGTGTAGCATGACATGAAACCCCTAAATATACTACCCAGTAATCACTAGTATTATCTAATACAAGAATCAAAGCATCTTGTAACACATCACCTGCTACATTAGCTTCTTGGGTAGTCTCTTGCTGCCTCTCACCTTTCTTCTTTGGTGCTCTGCAGTCTTTCTTTAGGTGTCCTTTCTTACCACAATTCCAGCACTCTATTTTTCTGAATATGGACTTGGATCTTCCCTTTTTAGACTTGCCTTGATTTCTTGGGCTCCTTCCTCTCTCGTTTTGTCTCCCTCTACTCTCCATGGTCAATGCATTACTAGATGTCTCACCTGTGATTTTTCTTTGCATTTCCTCGCTAAGAATAACACCAACAACATCATCAAACTTAAGAGTGTTTGAACTAGGGACAGAGTTACTTACAGCCATGACCAAGCTATTCCAGCTTTCTAGCAATGACCACAAGATTAGAAGAGCCCTAACCTCATCATCAAAGTTCACTTTTATAGAACTTAACTGACTGGTAAGTGTATTAAACTCATTTAAATGGTCAGCGACAGATCCACCTTCCGACATCTTCATATTAAATAAAGACTTCATTAAAAATACCTTGTTAGAAGCCGAGGGTTTTTTGTAGAGCTTACTCAATGCTCTCATCAGACCCTCTGTTGTTTTTTCTTTCAAAATATTGAAGGCCACCGACGAAGCCAGGCACAGCCATATTGTTCCTAGTGCCTTTCTGTCAAGAACCTCCCATTCTTAATCCTTCATAGCCGCTGGCTATTTTGCTTTTCCTCCCAATGGTAGGTACGGATCCTTCTGGTACAGATAGTCCTCCATTTGCATCTTCCATAACTAATAGTTTTTGCCATTAAATTTCTCGACCCTAAACTTTCCTACTTCCACCATTGCTCCCACTCGAACCAGGAACCCTTCTTTCCTGCGAGTTTACCAACCAAATAGACCTTTTGGCTCTGATACCAATTGTTAGAAAACAAGACCGCAGAGGAATAACAGATATACAGTTAAATTTCTAAACAAGATGCAAAACACATTAAAACATTATAGAGAGACACAGATATAACGTGGTTCACCCAAACGATTGGGCTACGTCCACAAAGAAATTTGCCAGTCCTTTTATTATAGTCTAGAAAGATGAAGGGATACACCTTGCAGCAAAACTGTTGCACTTCCTCTTCATGCTCTCACAGTCTCTCTTCCAATACAATACAATACCATTCACAGTCGATTTACAATGCTTTCTTTTATAGGGTAAATACAATGGAAAAATTCTAGGGTTAACCCAATACCATGGGTCCGCAATACTGTTGGCCAACACACATCCCAAAAAAAAAAAATTCAAGGGCTCCACCCCCGAACCCCAAGGTAAGGGGAACGAGTGTACAGTACTCTTGGGTTACAATCACAACTGAATAATATCTCTGGATATTGAAGATTAGGCTTCACAACCAACATAGAGAAGCTCTCCCACGGGAACTATCTATGAGTATTGGCTCACTCAAAATTCCTCACAATCACCCAACAACTGCTCAATATTGCAGCTCAACCTCACTTTTCTCTACAACTCAACTCGACAACTCAACCTTCACAACTCTACAACAACTCGATTCTACAACTCAATATTTACATTAGTGATTTTGAACCACATCCTCCCAATTATTATAGTGTTGAATCGACCATGTGAATGATTTCTTAATCATGATGACCAAATCCTTCATTCATTTCCTGAATCCGTCGTCATTCCTCCTGATCTAATGATCAAATTCGTCATTAATGTGCATCTTGTCCAAGAGTGTCGCTGGATAACTAGTTTAAATACTAGATTTACTGTCGATTTGATAGTATCCCATCCCTACAGACATCGTGGCATGGTTCCCTAACTGCGAAATTGACACTTCTACTTGCACGACCACTTGCTACTAGTGTGCCATCCTCCTAATTACCATCTCATGAAAAAACAAAGATGTTTTTTCTTGCGCAATGCCTCAAGCATCACGTAGCATCGGTCCTGTCCCGTAGGGATTCAGCTAGCTACCGTTCACTAAATTAGGAAGCATCATACCATCTAGCTTTTGTAGTTGTATTGCGCCTCCCTCAGTAATGATATTAATAATATAAGGACCTAGCCAATTCATTTGCACTTACCTGGATGTTTGGAGAACTTGCTGTCAAACATTAGCACGAAGTCTCCTTGCAGAAACTGTTTGTTCTTGATATGTCGATCATGTCAGGATTTTTTTTTATCCTTCTCAACACGTTGGTCAAATCCTGCAACAAAGCAGTGTTCCTCTAGCTATACCAACTGAGCTAGGAATTCTTCCAATGCTCCTCCGTCGCCCATTCCTGTCATTGCTACAATGCACAAACTTGGAACAATGTATTGCATTGTCATAACTGCCTCCTGCCCATACACCAACTTGAATGGTGTCTTTCTCATCAACCTTTTGCTGGTAGTGCGATAAGCTCATAATACTGTCGAAATATTCAAATCCCAGGCATCATCGTTTTCGTTGCAAATCTTCGTGAGCACATTATCCAACACCTTATTGAATTCTTCAATTGTCCCATTATCTTCTGGATGATAAGGGGTACTCTTCTTATGCTGTACTTGAAACTCCTTTGTCAACACACTGACGATGCGATTGATGAAGTGACTCTCCTAATCTCTCATCAATGTCTTTAGAAAACCAAACTGAGTGACATTTTGTCAAACATGAACCTTTCTACCGTCACAGCGGTGCAATCTAGAACTGGTGCAGCCTCCACCCATCTCGTCGGATAATCCATCACTATAATGATATACCATGCACCGATTCTCTTTCCTAGTGGGTTTATTGGTCCTACAAAATCCATTTCCCATTTATCAAATGGTTGCAGTGTTACCTGAGGTACTAGCGACATCTCATCCCTTTGTGATGGCTTCCCAGTCCTTTGACAAACATCGCAAGTCCTCGCATAATCTGTCACATCCCCATTGAGAGTTGGACACCAAAGTCCTGCATGGAGCACCTTCCTGGTAGTAGTGCAACCTCCGTAGTTGTAATGTCCCTTTTTGAAATTTATTAAATGACCAACTTTTTCACTTTTTCCCCAATTTCAACCTTAACTAGTTTTGATGTCTAGACCTCTAAATTGACCCAAATGCTCCCGAATTTTCTCAGAAGGTACATGACTGATATTAGAACTTAAATATTATGTTCAAGTATGTTTATCGACCCCCCAATTACTTCTTAAAACTTTTTTAATGTTCTGTTCAAATTAGGAGTCTTTACTAGCAAATTGGGGCTCCAATTCCCCCTGTGTAATTACCGGAAATGGTTTCTCAAATGGTCCCAAAGTCACTTGAATTAATGAAAAGAGGCATGGGATGTTTAAGGTAAAATTTTAAAGTCTCATATGCATCATGGTTCAGTTTATACATGCTTTTATGACTCTTTCCAAAACAACTCCCAAATCACAATTTCGACCCTTGGGGAAAAGGCACCAAATATTCTCCCAATGCAATTAAAATGACTAAAATGGATTCCAATTCTTAAGTACTGAACATGAAACTTTTAAAACACATTAATTATAGTCCAGTCATCATAAATTTATCAGTTATACATTCTTCCATTCGAAATAATCAACATTATCATAGCATACATCAATGTAGTGGGGAAATGGTCATTGTTTGCTCATTAATAATCACTTTTCCTTACAACCATTTGATATTTCGACCTGATACTTTTTGAGAATGAATAACAGAGAATTTTTAGCTTATTAAAATCAGTAATGGATAATGAAAATCTCTCCCAATTCGAAATCATTAACATTACAATGGTGCACAACAAGATAGTGGGGAAATGTCACTATTTCTTCATTGTTTAACATTTTTACATGAAATATTTTGGCATTTCTACCTAAGAGTCTTCTGAACTTGAAATACAGATCATTTACATCAGAACATAAAATAATGGAGCATTGCAATCTTCCCCAAAGCGCAATCCCTCCATGATCAAGAATATGCCATAAAATCCGTAAATGGTTGAGAGAAAGTGCTGCAATAGAAGAATACACAATATTCCCTATATATTACACCTGCAAATAAGCCTCCATTAAATCTCCATGAAATACCTGAGTGGGCTCTCCAAACACCAAATTGGATGGGAATCTTTCACCCTCGAAATTGGCTAAGGCAAGAAAACTAGTCATCCACTAGCTCTCACAATTCACAAATGATCAAAAGCCATTCTCTTGGTTTATTCCTATATTTTATAAACATCCTTATCCTTCTAAGGTTACCAATCCATCCACTAACTCAAGCCAATTCGAATTTGGGTGTGTGCTCATGATTTTCCATGTGTCCTCCCTTTCCTAGCCTTCCATCTTCCCCCAATTTGAG
>LPNX010635207.1:83112-103936 GCA_001517045.1 Pseudotsuga menziesii
ATTCTATATTTCGACCTGAAATTTCATATATGTCAGATTTCAAACTTCAGATCTTATTTGTGTCATAGGTTTCATAGCATCTTCATCATTGTTGTCATAGAGCTAGGGAATCTAGTTCAAGTGTCTCACTAGCTCCAAAATGACTCTTCCTATCCCATGTAAGTTACATTTCTTCCCAAATTAGACCTATGATGCATATGGACAAGTGTATTTTCCTTATAACTCATCTAAGAACCTTTATTCTTACCATCGATTCGAAATGGCAAGAGGAGGATGCCATGTGGTACAGAAATTCTAGCTTGTGTGGGCCCCATAGTCGCCATGTGTTTCCATGCTGCATTGCCACTTCAATTTTATATTGTATTTATTTATTTAGATCCTTTATTAAATGTTTATGCCATTATAATTTTTAAACATCATTCATTGTCCCCCTTATTCCAAATCCCAAAGATTCCACCCCCAACCTAGGAAACTAGTAATTTTCCTCCTTGGCAATTATTTGACCCTTAGCATCAATTTGGAAAACTCTCATGAATATGGTAAATGTGATTAGGCCATTGTGACCCAATTAAAAATTTGGGACATGACAGTAGTTTCCACCTTCAACTCTTGCATGTGCTTCCACCAAGACCCTTTCCTATTCATGTGGTAAGACACATCACCGTAGGATCTCGTCAAGTCCCATCTTATAAAGTTCTCCAACAATCAACTGGAAATTCACGGCTCGCACAAAAAAATGCTTCTTATAAATAGTGAGCCCTTCTGGTGCTGTTCCTGTCCCCAAAAACTGAACTATTTTCTCATAGTAGTTTCCAACCATTGCAAACCTAAATAGTTGCGCGTCAGGTAACCCATCTTCAATGTTCGGCGGTTGTTCACTTGTCTCAATTCGCGACAAATGATAAGGTCATCAATTCAAGAAAACTAGGTTCACAATTATCTCAAAATCAAACTCTTGGAAGATGATTAGCCAATGACATATCTTCCCCCCCAACACAGGCTTATTCACCAGGTATTTCAACACAGAGTGATCAGTGAACATCTTGAAATGACCTCCCAACAGGTAGTGTCTAAAATTTTGTAATGCGTAAACCATTACCAATCCTTCTCTCTTCATTGTGGTATAATTATTCTCTACAGATGATAACTTGCAACTAGAAAAATAAATTGGGTGATCAATATCCCCTTCACCGGGTTGCTCCAACAACACCCCCAACGCAATTGATGACACATCAACATGAAAGTGGAACTCATTAGTCAAATATAGAAAAACTAAGATTGGTGTTGTATTCATCTTCATTTTTAAAATGTCAAAAATTCCTTAAGAGTCATGATTCCATTCAAACTGCGTATCCTTTTTCAACAGTTTCTCCATAGGTGTTGTTATCGTGGCATATCCTCTAATGAACTTGTGATAGTATCCTGTATGCCCCAATGTCTCTCTAAGTTGATTCACATTTGTAGGTGGTGGAAAGTTAAGAATCAATGCAATATTTGCTGGATCGGCCAGCAACCCTTCCTTGTAGATGATGTGTCTCAGCAACATCCCAAAAGATGCACAAAATATGCACTTCTTTGAATTCAATGCAATCTGATGTTGTTAACAACGCTCCTGCATCAGTCATGGAATTTCCAGATGGTCCTTTACCAACCCATGCACCGTCCAATCATCCATGTATACCACCAAGAAATTCTGGATAAAATATTTAAAGGAAGCGACTACAATCCTGAAAAATATAATAAGTGCATTCTTTAGTCCAAATGGCATCACCATGTATTGATAACATCCCCATTTAGTAACGAAGTTTTTCTTATGTTGATCCTCTTTTGTGACATTAATCTGGTGATAGCAAGAAAATCCATCCATGACTCAATATATGTCTTGGCCGCCTACTCCTTCTAGTACTTCATCAGTAAATAGGGTTGGAAACAGATCATGCAGGAATGCATCATTCAATTTTATAAGGTCCACACAAATCCAAACCTTGCATGTCTTCTTATCTTGCACCACCATAGTACTTATCCATTCTAATTCCTCAACTGGTTCTATTATTCGAGCATCCAACATTCTGTCGAGCTCAGCCTTTACCCTTTCCTTGTATTGCGAATTCAGGCGATATGGTCGCTGCTTCACAGGCTTTGAATCTGGATTTAGTTGGATTTTCATTTCTCCCAAATCTCCTAATATCCCCTTCATTTCAGAAAACTTCGTTAGAAACAAGTCTTGAAACTCATGCAACAGGTGTGTGATCTTCGTTGTTGTTTCTTCATCCTATTATTCTCCAATATTTGCAAATTTTGGTTCCTCCTCTGTCCCAATGTTGACCTTCAGAATCTTCAATTGTTGATTAACTTTATCCATCAGTATCTTAGGTGCCACGATATTCCGACTTCCTTCTGTTTCTAGAATGTTGTGTTGGCAGGGGTTTTGGACACATTAGTTGTGTAGCATCGCGGATGCTACACAAGCTCAAAAGACACCGCTCAAGCCATAAGATTAGCAGGTAAAGAAAAAAATGAATATATTTTATATTTTGTGTCACCTTTTTGTATTTTGGACCATATTTTGTGGATATTGGTCATGATTTTGCATAATCAGTTAATATTTAGTTAGGAATTCATCCAAGCGGACCTTGAATGTAAAGGCGCAAGCCTATAAATAGAAGTGGAATTGTAATTGTCGAGGAACGAGAGATGGGAATGGGCATAGTAGAGAACATAGATATAAATGTTGATCTATTGATCTGTGTTTTGAATCTATGGATTATTGCATGGAAGTAATATGACAAGACGGGAGTTGATCTGAAATATTGTTTTCTTTTATCTGTTTTTGTCTCACTGTTTCTTCTATCATGATTTGAATTAATCTGTAGCATGGATCTATGGTGCAATGTTTCCTGATCGTAAATGATGTTTTATGTCTAGATATGTTTGTGCACCAGTATGCTTACTACTTCTATGATTAAATGATGTGATATGTTTAAGAATAATGATGAATGTTTCTGTGAATGCTAATGAGTAATCAGATATGTTCATATCACACATAACTGAGTAAATAGGTAGATGCACAATATTCCTCTCTTATTCTACCGAAAATTGGTTTTGACAGCTCTCCCTCGAACACCTAGGGTGAGACCTCATCCTCTCTGTGGGTGTTGATGGATAGGGTAAAACCTGTCTAGGCTAGTTCTCAGGGAGATCGTGGTGGTTTAAGGGTCGACAGAGGGGAACCCCTAACAACTGTGTTTTGTTTGTTGGGTTTGTGTCAACAAATGGTTTTGTTTCTAGGACCTGGTTACGACTGAGAGGAGGAAATGTGGCATTCGAAAAGACCATAAATTAAATATTGGTTAGACCAAAAGCTGCGAGAATTTGCTGAAGCAAAAAATCAAAACCCTAGACTAACGACAGATAAGTTGCTGGCAAGATACATACATGAAGGTCCCCATGAGTACTTTTCCTCTGAATTCCCCATCATTATGTATGAGTGGTTAGCATGACTCACCTATCGCAAGACAAATTTCCAACGAGGTTAGTGAATGTCCTAGACCCCCAAATTTATCAAGGAATTGCAGGAGACTGAAAACAAGGAATCATGGGTTGTTGAAGTCTGGTTGGATAGTATCCTAGAAGGATATATCATCGAGTTCGCGGTCTATACTACTAAATCCTATAGCGAAGCAGAAAGGGAATTCTTCAATAGACCAAGAGGTAGATTCTTATTTTTCCTACAATTTTCAATTAAGATGCTTCTCTGTGAAAAGGGCATACTGAAGATCCACCTCGAGTAGTATAAATCTGGTGTTTGGAGGATATGGATGCCGCAATAGAAGGGGGGAGATGAATGGAAATATAAGGGGTATATGGGTGCAAATTTTGATGAGACTGTGAGGGATTTCTAGGAAGAAAGTGGTCTTATGAGGGGAGGAGCAAGGTTTTGACAAGAGAAGAGGAAGAGGACAGGGGAAGGTCCTGCTATGATCGAAACGAAAGAATGCAAAGGAATAACACACTAGACGAAGCGACCCTATAGTGAAGAAGAGGATGACCAAACTATGCCCAGGATAGCAGTAAGATCAAACCTCAGCAGCAATGCACCCACACCTCTGTGCACTACTCCACATTTAGGAAGAAACACAAGTTCCATGTCAACTTTCCCAACGTGCCAACAACATTCTAGTAGTAGATCAACGTCTGTAGGAAGAAGGACCAGGATTGCAGGCATCGACATGAAGTTACCTTTATTCCATAGGATTGGGAATGGCGATCCCGAGTAGTACTGGTTTCTATGTGAGGCAGTATGGACTGTCAGACAAACTGTAGGTGATGATGTCAAGACAGACCAATTGGAGACCACTCTTCAGGGTCATGCGCTGGATTGGTACATGAAATTTACACAAGTTCCTACGGGGACCCCTCCAAAACATTGGAAAAAATCAGGAAAGGACTCATTGAGGAATTCCTAAAACCAAAGTATGAAGAATAGTACATTACAGAGTTTAAGGAGATTAAGCAATTTCCTAATTAAAATGTATGGGATTTTGACCAAAGATTCAAGATGCTAATGACAAGGGTCAGTTTTTAGATGAGCAATGTTCAGCATAAAGAATGGTTCATCGTAGCACTGGTATCTCATATCAGGCAACCATCAATGCAATAGAAGATCATGACACAAAGCAAGGCTTTGGAGATGACAATGAAGTTGGAGGCTTCATCCATTAGAGAAAGTGCAGCTGGAATGAACTAGATTCAGGAACAGCTAGCAAACTTGACACTTCAATTGCAACATATCAAGAAGGGTAAAGAGCATCTCGAAGAACTTTGGTGTACTCGGTGCCACCCAGATGGAAATACCAAAGATACTTGCCCTGATTTCCAAAATTATCTGTTATCAGGAGGACCAAACCCATTGAGTTGTGGCATTGTACCATGGTGCCACATATGTCAAGTATATGGGCATCGACATGAAGAATATCGATACATGCAGAAGATGGTAACAAAACCATCGAACCTATACTGCTCATTTTGTCGATCTGTTGGGCATGAAGATAAAGAATGTCACGCATATGACCTACTCTAGGAAAGGACATATGACTCATACTATGTGAAGGGTGAATATCATCAAGCAGTACAACAAGCATAGCCACAGCTTCAGGTGGTACAACCTCTACCTCAACCGCAATATGTATCACCACCATAGATGCAGTTTATACTGCCACAGCCATAGCCTCAATATAACCAGATGCAGATGGATTAACCACAACCGCAGTATGTTCAGGCCACACATTATGTTCATTAACAACTGAATCCCCACCATAGTAATTGGCTCAGCCCCAGTACCAGCAACAAGGAGGATTTTGTGGAGGATTTCAAGTAAGAGGAGGAGGCTTTAGTTGAGGAGGAGGATGAGGTCACGGACCTGTCCAATGTTAAAATTGTGGGGTACTAGGGAATTACCAAAGAGATTTCCCACAATTAGCGTGTCCTTCTACATACTATACCGCAATTGATCACACTATCGAGAACTGTCCACAACTAATGACAAGATGGTAGGTTGGAAATGTTCCTCAGTTGCAGAATCAGAATCAGAATTAGCTACAAAACCAGAATCAATTGTAGAACCAGTTGCCGAACCAGAATCAAGTGCAAATTCAAGGACATAACCAAATTCCAATTCAGACCCAAAATGCAACTCAAAAATGTAAATCAACATATGAATCCACTGCTGAAATAGAATCATGGGCCAACAGTCACAACGATCTCAATGGAACCCAGAAAAAAGGATGTCGACGTCGCTTTCATCACTCGTGGCAGTGCGAAAACTAGAGAAGATATCCCTCATCCACAAATTCGATTGGCTGGGAAGATTAAGGTATAGTTCGATATAAATGTTGATAAGGAAACATTATTTAAAGCACACAATTTGATGGAAAGGAATCCTAGTAAGTTGCATATTTATGAAATTCCCACTGCTTTTGATTCTTCATTGGAGGTAAGACCATCGCGACAGCATGGTACCTTGCAGAATTTTTTTGAGATCTGTTTGTCACTGGAAAGAGAACCCAACGCTCTTTCCAAGATCGATAAAATGTTGCATCGACCGAGTAAGGAGCGAAAGGAATCTGCAGTGAATTCGTTGCATAAGTAAAATACGGGCAAAGAGATGTGAATGAACATTCAAATTGGGGACTATGAAGTAGATTTTTTTATTCTAGGTCTAGGATCAGATGTGAATATTCTGAAAAAGAAGACATGGTAGAATATGGGGATACCAACATTGGTCTGGTATCCAGTACAACTACGATTATCCAATCAGGCCAAGGCACAACCAATCGGGCCCATGTCGCACCTGGTAGTGGATGTTGAAGGTATGAAAACCTATGCTGATTTTGATGTAATTGAATTTGTAGATGGTGGAGGATCCTATCTTTCATTTCTATGGATTGGATGGGAAAATTATATTATGGCAGTAATCAATTTTAAAAAGAGGATGATGACCTTTGAGAATCAATACATCAGATTCATCGCTCCAATGGATCCAAGCAAAGGGAGAAAGTATATTGAGCCAGTAAAAGATGAAGTTGTTAGGGGATGGGATCACGTTTACAACATATCAGAATATTACATCCATCCAACTACTGATGGAGAACTTGGTTGTTGCAATGATATCTCTGCATCTTCTGATTCAGACGATGCATTAGAGAACTAGCAGAATCACATGCATGGAGTATCGGTCAGTCTGATCACACAATCGTTGTGTCATATCGTGAATAAGGCTATTAAATTACCCATTTATGAAGGAATACCCTAATTACCCAAGTTTCATATGGATTTCGAAGAAAAAGTGTTAGAGCCACAGCAGTTGCTGGTGTTGGAAGAGGCATTGAAAGCTACCCCGGCACGCTGGTGGGAAACTCATAAAAAATCAATTAGTGAATGGTCGCACTGTCGATGACTAATGATAGTTTGATTTGGAGATGCAGAAGTATACCATGTTGGACGGTAGGATGGGAAGAATAGTCCTAGTAATAATTTGGTTGAATGTCAGACATTGTGGGCATCACGACCAAGGGATGAGTGGGTCCATTCCTTTGTTCACACACTGGATGAAATGTCGTGATATTGGTACATATTAGTCAAGTTGCACCAAGAAATAACCATTTGGGAAGAGTTGACATTTTGTTTCACTCACACCTTTAGCTTCGTGGATGCCAATCTAGATGTCCATAATGCGCTACAACTCATCCACGATGTGGTGCTAAAGGTGGTTCCAGTCGCGTATCTGGTAGATCCACATTCGCATTTCCATAAGTTGATGATGGAATGTTATAATATATCTAAAGAACATGAGGATGACAATGAGCTATGAAACATGAATATACCAAAAAAAGAAGGGAGACAGGATGCTACAGCACCAGATGTATCGATGGACCTAATGTATCCACCATTGAAGATAAGAAAAATCAACATTGGGACAGAGGAGAACCCAAAATTCTCAAGTGTCAGAGACTACTAGGATTAAGAAATGATGGAAAATATTACAAACTTGTTGCATGAATTCCAATATCTGTTCCCTACGAAGTTTTCAGAAATGAAGAGGATACTTGGAGATTTAGGGGATATGGAAATCCCATTAAATCTAAATGCAAAACTGGTAAGGCAGAGGCCATATCTCCTGAATCCACGATACAAGGAAAGGGTTAAAGCTGAGCTAGATAGGATGTTGGATGTTGGAATAATTGATCCAGTCAATGAATCAGAATGAATCAGTCCTATGGTGGTCCAAGACAAGAAAATAGGTGAACTTCGGATCTGTGTCGATCTTAGAAAATTGAATGATGCATGTATGCATGATCCATTTCCAACACCATTCACGGGTGAAGTGCTAGAAGGAGTAGGTGGTCAGGAGATGTACTCTTTTACAGATGGATTAGGATGGTTATCACTATATCCATATAGCAAAAGAGGATCAACACAAAACAACATTTGTTACTGAATGGGGTTGTATTTAGTACACAGTAATGCCTTTCAGATTGAAGAATGCACCTGTGATATTTTCCAGAGTTGTTGTCGCTACATTCAAATATTTTATTCAGAAGTTCCTGCAAGTTTATATGGATGATTGGATAGTATATGGCCTGATTAGAGATCATCTGAAAAACCTGTGACTGATGCTGGAAAGATGTCAACAACATCAGATCGCGATGAACTCAAAGAAGTGTATTTTTTGTGCACCTTTTGGGATGTTATTGGGTCACATTATTTGCAAGCAAGGATTGTTGGTCGACCCTGCAAAAATAGCACTCATTTTGAGCTTACCACCACCTACGAATGTGAACATGCTTCGAGCAATGCTGGGGCACACTAGATATTATCACAAATTCATAAGAGGCTATGCTGTGATTACCGCCCCTATGGAGAAGTTATTGAAGAAATATGTTGCTTTTGTATGGATTCAAGAATGTCAAGGAAGCTTCGACACACTGAAGGACAAGATAGCTTTTGCACCACTATTGGTTTTCCCATATTGGAACAAGGAGTTCCACGTCCATGTGGATGCATCATTTGTTGCACTAGGAGTGGTGCTTGTGCAACCTAGAGAGGGGGATCTAGATCACCCGATCGCTTTCACTAGTCGGAAGTTTTCATTTGCTAAGAAAAAATATATATCCATAGAGAGAGAAGGTTTGGTGATGGTATATGTGCTACAGAATTTTAGGCATTACTTATTAGGAGGTCACTTTAATATGTTTACAAACCATTCTGCTTTGAATTACTTAGTTAATAAGCCTGTTTTGGGGGGGAATATATGTCACTGGCTACTTCTCTTTCAAGAATTTCATTTTGAGATAATTATGAAGATAGGTCGCTTGAATGCGGGTCCTGATCATTTATCTCGGATTGAGATAGGTGAGGTGTCCACAAATATTGAAGACGGACTGCAGGATGCCCAGTTATTTAGAGTCGACATAACAGATGATTATTACGCTCACATAATTGAGTTCTTGGCAATGGGAATCTCACCAGAGGAATTTTCAAGTCAGAAGAATTACTTGGTAGTTAATGCCTCGGATTTCTAGTTGATTGCAGACCAGTTATATAAACTAGGACTAGATGAGATTCTATGATGATGTCTCCTACCGCATGAACAAGGGAAGATTTTAGAAGAAGCACATACATGAGTTGCTGGTGGACACTATGGAGTTTGAGCTAATGCAAGGAAGGTGATTCACGCAGGGATTTGGTGGCCCACTCTACATAATGATGCGATGGAATATGTACGAAGTTGCGTTGTTTGTCAACGCATTGGAAAACCATCGTGAAGGGATGAGATGCCGCTAGTACCGCAAGTAACATTGTAGCCATTTGACAAATGGGTCATGGATTTTGTGGGACCAATAAACCCACCTGGGAAGAGAACTAGTGCACAATACATCATTACAATGGCTGACTATTTAACGAGGTGGGCGGAGGCCGCACTAGCCATAGATTGCACCGCTGCGAAAACAGCGAGGTTCCTATTTGACAATATTGTAACGCAATTTGGATGCCCAAAATATTGATGAGCGACCAAGGAAGTCAATTCATCAATCGCGCGGTAAGCGCACTGATGGAGAAATTGTAGATACAACACAAGAAAAGTACCCCATATCTTCCACAGGAAAACGAGACAATGGAAGCATTTAACAAGATATTGGAGCATGCGCTTACAAAGGTATATAATGTTAACCACGATGACTGGGATTTGAATATTCCAATAGTGTTGTGGGAATATCGCACCACTTGCAAGCGATTGACAAGATAGGCACCATTCAAGTTAGTGTATGGGCAAGAAGTAGTCATGCCTATGGAGTACATTGTTTCGAGTCTACGCATTGTCACAATAACAAGTATGGACGACGAAGAAACGCTAGAGGAGCGTATGGCGTAGTTGATGCAGCTCAAAGAGGACCGTTTTATTGCAAGATTCCACCAGTGCGTCGAGAAGGATTGAAAGAAGGCATGGCATGATTGCCACATAAAGAATAAACAGTTTAAGTAGGGAGATTTGGTGCTATTATATGACAATAAGTTTATGAAGCATCCAGGTAAGTTACAGATGCACCGATTATTTCCATATATTATTAATTCTATTACTTCTAGAGGTGCAGTTTGACTATAGCAGTTAGATGGTGTGATGCTGCCAAAGCTAGTGAATAGTAGCAGGATGAATCCCTATAGGACAGGGTCAGATCTGCGCAATGCTTAAGGCACTGCACAATGAAAAAAAAAGTAGATAGGATGATAGATGAACGGAAGGAGCACCAAGAGGAAGTGGTTGCGTAGTTAGGAATTCATGCTGCGACAACCATAGGGTTGCAAGAAGAAGTCAAATCAGTAATAAATGAAGATAGTTAAAAGTAGTTAACTGATGGTGCTTGTGGAAGTGATGTGTAATGATGGTGGATCCGACCATTGGGTTAGAAAAATCGACAGTGGATTTGGGTAGTTAATGCATGATTTGGTCATGATGATCCCGTTGATTTGGTAATGATGAGTATGAGTTGATTTGGCACTATAAGAACGAACTCAACATGGTCGAAAGACACCATTATGTAGAGGTGAGTTGAGTTGCAGAGATGTCAATTTGTAGAGCAATTTGTTGAGAAAGGGTGATGAGATTAAGGAGGTTGCTAAGTCGAGAGAGGGTACATGATTATTAAGTCTTGAGAGGAATTGGTGTGGCATGTAGAGTAACCCATATAATGTAGATATGTCCAGCGAGCGATAGTCAGCAAACAGACCAATCACAATTATGGAAGAAGTATCCAGTATGCAAGTTGGATCATCGATGGTTCCAAAGGGGAAGTGAAAGGCGCATAAGCCTAGCTCTATGGCACAACAGAAGAGATGGACCAGAATGTCCGCAAGGGTGCAAGGAGAAGACACTCCACAGATGGGGCCATCAAGTTCAGGAGTGGTGGAGTCTGTAGCTAGAGCAGGAGTGTCTGTCAAGGACATGCTTGGATATATCCCTCCTAGTCAGCCTAGTGCGAAGGCCAATAATCCCATGAAGAACCAGAAGTATTAGATAAGGATGATGGTGATACCAAAAGGGATGGTATGCACTTCTGATATTGTTCCTACGCTGATGCAAATGAAATATGAATACCACGGCCTGATTGCACTAGAGGACATTGCACATGAACCATATGTTTCAATCGTAGTGATCATAGGTTGGCCAATAGAGTGCATCTCGAAGGACTGAGTGGGCGGGATGTCTAGAGCCAGATTACTTGGATTGATTAACATGTCACACTTTGGGTGGCCTACTGAAGTAAATGCATGCGCAAAGAAACTTTTGGCATGCTTCCATGGTGGGTTTTTGTGGTTAGATGAGCCAATTGAATTCATGGTGGGGTTGATTTCAGAGATAACGGGGCTACCCAAGGATGGGCCAGACCCCTCACAATATATCCACTACAAAGATAATGACTGGAAGTTGGAAATGACTCTGAAGAAGTGCTATTCTCTAGAGCGCGATGAGAGGGCATACTACATTGATAGTATCAATGACTGTGTGATACGTATTGGAGCAAGGATTTTGGCCAGAAAAGTCGTAAGGAATAACCGCCCAGTTCAATGTAATTACGAGGTGGTCGCATGTGCTGAGTTTTGTGCACAAGGTGTGGAAATGAATTGGTCCCTTTTTCTTATGAGCCAGTTAGCAGAGGAAGCAGTGGCCATGCAGGTTGGTGAAATACCATTCACATATAGTTGGCTCCTCATTTTGATTATGTTAGTAGCTTGGATGGAGCTAGATGATTACCAGGGGATGGACGTCAAAATAATAGGGGTATGCAAGGGTGCGAGATATCAGAACTTATGGAAGGTCAAAGAAGCAAAGAGAATGGTAGACTACTTGGTCCAATTTTGGATCTACTGGGAAGCACTACAGGAGGAAATGGTAAAAGTTACAAGATTTATAGAGGAAGCTGCAAAAAAATATTAGAGGATTGTGCATTTCGTGATTGGACCCCATGCTATTCATGTTCAAGCGCGGTGAGACCCCGCTAAGCAATGGTTTCCAATGAGGTACAAGGTGACTAATGCAGAACTAGAGGAAATAATTAATGATTGGCCTATGGGATGGAGAGAACCAGTTAGTGTAACAAAGATATCGACAGGACCTTCGAAGGATGCACATGTTGAGCCTATGCATAAAGATGAACAACAATATGATGAAGACTCATAAACAGAGACACCTACCAACCCAGAGGTGCAACGCATACTCAAGGAATTAAGAGCAAAGAGGTGCATGGAGCAATATGTGAGCAGTAGCACCAGGTTAGCAATGGAAGCGAAGTTAAATCGGCTCATCAAGGTCATTAATGATGCAACTGATGCAGCCGCGAAGGAGATGAAGAAATCAACACAAGAAGGATTCACCGAGGTAAGAACCAAACTATATTTTGTATATGACAGTATTTCAAAAAGAGCATCAGAGAGTATGACTATGTAGGAAACCATGTCAATCAACACTGAGCCCTGGGATAGGAATGTTCGAATTCCCCCAACTGTGATTGATGCCAGAACCAAGGACTTAAATACTTCAATGAACAATTGTAAAGCATATCACTGGATATCAACGCGCTGCCCATGCAAACATTTGTAAACATGCAGCATGTCGCTAGCCAGGAGTTGGAATATATATAGAAGGACATCACCAATCAATTTATACAAGCGCAAAAGAAAGTAGAGGCGACGCAAAAAGAAGTTGATGAACTACAGAGTGCAAAGGAGAAGCTGCTGGAAGAAAAAGCGTAGGAGATAGAAGAACTGAAGAAAATGCAAGAATAATTGAAGACGGAGAATGCCAAGATGATCACGGAGCTGAAGAAGGAGACAAACCGCCTCATCATTGAGAAGGCCCACCTTTTTAACAATCGAGTACAAGTAGAATTAGCAGTTGCAAATGATTTTAAGAACATCATTGAAAACACAGTGAAACTGGATGCAGTCACGAAATAAAAGTGACTTGGGGAAATGACTGTGCTATTGCAGAAGGTTAACAACATTTTGAATGCTCTAGTCTATCTAGACATGCCTCCTGAGAAAATTTCCAAAAGGAAGACTACCATAGAGGAAGTGGCAGCACAACTTAAAGAGCTATAGCAGGAAGCTAAAAAGGTCACTGAAGCAACGATGGAAATTTGGGGCAGCATTGTCCAAGACACATAGTTAGAGAAATTCACCAAGAAGTTACAGGAGGCCGAAGAGAAACTAGTGACACCAAAGATTGCATTGAGAACAATGTTGACAGTCATTTCAATTACACGGTTGGCTAAACTCAGAGAGTTGCAGTAGCAGGTAGGAAAGGCTCAAGAGCACCAACGAAAGATAAATGATCAGCTCGATGAGTTCCAAGAAATTGGGGCACAAATGTCTCTAAATGCAGTTTCTGCACTAATGGTTGTACAAGAAGGTAAGAAGGAAGTTGCTAAAAAGATGGTGGAGCACCCATTGAAATAGGATTTGCTAGGAAGTCACGACATTGCTAAGAGAATTCAAGCACAAGTGAAGGAGATCACTCAGTAGTATGCAGACTTCAGACTGAAGATCAATGAGTACACCATGTCCACCTAACGTGGCTCAAGGGCGAGCCACAAGATTGTGTTGGGGTCCTGTTGGCAGGGGTTTTGGACACATTAGTTTCGTAGCATCATAGATGTTGCGCAAGCTCAAAAGACACCACACAAGAGGAATATTAGCATGCAAAGAAGATATTAGAATATCTTTGATATTTTGTGTCACCTTTTGTATTTTGGACCATATTTTGTGGATATTGGTCATGATTTTGTAGAATCAGTTAAGATTTAGTTAGGAATTCGTCCAAGTGGACCTTGAATGTAAAGGCGCAAGCATATAAATAGAAGTGGAATTGTAATTATCGAGGGACAAGAGATGGGAATGAGCATAATAGAGAACTGAGATATATATGTTAATCTATGTTTTGAATCTATGGATTATTGCATGGAAATAATATGACAAGACGGGAGTTGATCTGAAATACTATTTTCTTTTATCTTTTTCTGTCTTACTATTTCTGCTATCATGAGGTGAATGGATCTATAGCATGGATCTATGGTGCGATGTTTCCTGGTCGTAAATGATGTTATCTATCTAGATTTTTTTCACACCAATATGATTACTACTGCTACGATTGAATGATGTGATATGTTTAAGAATAATGATGAATGTTTCTGTGAATGTTAATGAGTAATTAGATATGTTCATATCGCACATAACTAAATAAATAGGTAGATGCACAATATTTCTCTCTTATTCTGCAAAAACTTGGTTCAGACGGCTCTCCCTCGAACACCTCAGGTGAGACCTCATTCACTCTATGGGTGTTGTTGGAGAGGGTAAAACCTGTCTGGGCCAGTTCCGAGGGAGATTGTGGTGGTTTAAGGGTCGATAGAGGGGAACCCCTGTCAACTAGGTTTTGTTGGTTGGGTTTGTGTCAACATGTTGATGTTCCTCGGATCATCACCATCATCAAGCCCTCCTGTCACATTGTATCACTCCATCATCGATTGTATCATTGGTGCTTCATGCGGTTCCATAGGATATGTGACTGGAATGACCTTCAAAACAACATCACAGATATGTTGTTGTACACTATGAATCAATGGAACAACATCTGTAAATATGAAAGTGTGACTAAAACAAACTAATAAATCTTCCCATGTTGTTAACTCTCTGCAAAGTTCAGCTGATATATACCACTGTCGCAACATTTCATCTAACGTGTGTACAAAATCATGTACCCACTCATTCTTTGGTCGCAATACTGACATTGTTTGAAATGCAATCAAATGATCATTAGGATCATTATGGCCAGCATACTTCTCAACCTGGTACTATTTTGTTTCACTAAAGTGAACCTCCATCAACCTGGGACATAACAACCATCCATTGATTGAATTCTTGTGTGTTTCCCACCACCATGCTGGAGCAGCCTTTAATGCTTCGTCTAATGCCAACAACCTTTATGGTTGTGACACCCTATCTTCAAAATTAACCAAAAATTTAGGTAAATCAAACAATCCCTCATAGACTGATAAATCAACAATATCTATTGTGACTCATCGTAGCAACTGAGTAATCAAGCCACACTTCTGAATACATACCTCATGCATTCAATTTTTCCAATTTTCCAAGGAATCATCAAAGTCCAAATATGTAGAGCTAGAGCTTCTCTATCCTAGTTCTGCGTCAACATTAAGATGGATGTAGTGTCCTGAGATGTTGTATGCATGATCGAATCCTCCTACAACTTCTTCCTTAACTGGTTCAACATGCATTCTTCCTTCATTTTCATCCATCGGGGATATGACTCTGATATCGTGGTTCTTGAAAGAAATTACGTGCTTTTTGAGATTATTCATCGCCAAGCTGTCATTGGCCCATCCAATCCCTAGCATTGAAATATAGGAGCTTCTTCCATCAATAATCTCAATAACATTGAAGTATGCGTAAGTCTTCATTCCTTGAAATTCCACTACGAGATGCATAACTTCCCAATCGATGTTACTATGGCCTGGTTAGCCAGTTGTAGGTGCACAGAAGACCAAACCAGTTGTGGGCTCCCCATATTCTACCATGTCTTCTTTTTCAGAATGTTGACGTCCAAGCCTAGATCTAGAATGAATGAATCTACCTTGTAATCCCCAATTTGAATATTCATTCTCATCTCCTTCCCAATCTTTTTCTTGTGCAAGGAGTTCACAATGAACTCCTTCCTTCCCTTCTCTAGTCAATGCAACAAACTCACAATATCGACGATTGCATCGAAATATTTTGCCAGTGACAGAAAACATTCAAATAATTTTTGTAAGGTACCATGTTGTCATGATAGTCCTACTACTAAAGTGGAATAAAAAATATATGGTATTTCATAAACATGCAACTTACCTAGATCTCTTCTCATCGCATCACATGCTTCAAAGAATGTATCCCTCTTAGTGTTGAAATCAAACTGCACCTTCTTCTTTATATCCAACCATATTTTTGGAATTGAGCCATCATCTCATGCCGTCGCACCTCCACGAGTAATGATAGCAACGTCAGCAGCCTGCACTCTAGGCTCTGCTAAGATATTCATAACTATTGGTCCTTGATTCTGGTTTGGTGGAAGATTCACTAGATGGTTCATATTCTGATTTGCATTCTGGTTTTGATTTTGATTATGGTTCTGCAATTATGGAGAATTCCTTTCTTTCCACTTTGCAATCAATTGCGGGAAGTCCTCAATAGTGTGATCTGCAGCGATACAATAAGTACATTACGCTTATAGGTTCATACAATATCTTTGACAATGTCCCAGTAATCCACAATTTTAACATTGTACAGGTCCACGACCTCATCCACCTCCTCGACCAAATCCTCCACCTCGTCCTCCTCGAAATCCTCCTTGTTTCTGATACTGCGGTTAATTGAACTACTGTTGCGACAGGGGATTCGGATGTGGTTGCACATACTATGGTTGTGTATACTACACTTGAGTATACTACAGCTTCTGCAAATCATACTGTATCTAGTTGTACTATGGTGGCAGTGGAGAAAACTGCGTTTGTGGTACAAACTGTGGTTACGTTTGCGGCTGTGGTACAAATTATAGCTGCAGTTGTGGTTGTACCACTTGAGGTGGCTGCTACGGTGGTGGTCTCTGTTGATTGATTGTATTCTCCCTTCACATAATATGAATCTATCATCCTTTCTTGAAGAAAATCATATGCTTGAAATTCTTTGTCTTCATGCCCAATAGATCGATAGAACGTGCAGTACAAGTTCGTCGACTTTGAGACCATATTTTTCATAAACACATAGTATTCATGTCAATTTCCATGAACTTGGAAGACACGAAACCATGGCATGCCGCCATGAATTAGTGGATTTGGAGCTCTTGATAACAAATAATTTTAGAAGTCTAGGCACAGATCCTTATGATGTCCTTCCACATGGCTTCGATTAAACCATATTTCTTCAAAATTATCTCTTCCCTTCTTGATGTCTTGCAATTGGATCATCAAGTTCTCCAATTAGGATTGAATCTAATTCATACCAACTCTAGTCTCACCCACTAGTGAATCTTCCAATTTCATCATGATCTCCAAAGCCTCGCTCTGTGTCATAGTATTTTGTTGCATCAACGACAACCTGATATGTGGTACTAATTTCGCGATGAACCACTCCTTGTGATGTACATCACTTATTCCAAAACTAGCTTTTTCCATCAGCGCCTTGAATTGCTGATCGAAATCCCAAACAATCTCATTTGGATATTGATTTATCTCCTTTAACTCTAGGATATATTGTGCTTTAGACGTAGGCTTTCTGAACTCCTCAATCAATCCTTTGCTGATCTCGGATAGATTCTTTGTTGGGGTCCCCGTAGGAACTTGTGTAAACTTCATGTACCAATCTAGTGCACTACCTCGAAAGGTTGTCACAAGCTGTCCCTTCTTGACATCATCATCTAGGAATTTCTTGACAGTCCATATCACTTCACATAGAAACCAGTATTGCTCAGGTTCCTTAGTCCCATTTCAAGGTAACTACATCATCTCCCACCATCTGGGCCTTCTCCCTACGTTCATTGATCTGCTACTATTAGAGTGTTGATGACACGTCAAACAATTCGGTGTTGAACTAGTATGTCTTCCTAAGTGCGATGCAGTGCATAGAGGTTTGGATACGTTGTTGCTAAAGGTTGGTCTTTCCTCAGGCTCGGGCGTAGCCTATTCATCTCCTTCATTGTTGTAGGGTCGCTTTTCCCCTTGTGATCTTGCTAGAATAATCAACCGATAGTTACCTACATTAGACATTAATTTAATTATTTTTGTCTTATTACCTAGTTTCCTAGATTCCATTCTATGCTAGTTTCCTTCTACATGTTCTAGAAGTCAACACATGCCTAAAATGAGTCATGGAGCACTTGGGAAACATCCTGTAAACCCATTTTAGCATGTGTTATTTATGCCAGATTCTCTAAAGCACATATCTTCTTTTTTTGAAAAGCTGCCTTGTTTTATTTCTGATTTAAGGCAAAAGGAAAAGCTAGACTAGGTGTAGTTGCCTTATTTTTTTCCCACATCATCCTCCCTCATTTTCTCCAAATAAAATCATGTATGACTTTTCTTTCCATCCCTCTTTAGCTTTCCCACTTAACTTAGCAAATTCGTGAGCATCTACCTAGATTTGGAAACTGCTTTATGCACCTATAGGGGATTTGACTAGTTTTGGTAAGCCTGCTTTTTTACCATTTCGAATGGCATCTTTATGCATTCAATTCTCTCATGTAATTATATATTACAGTAGCCTATTACTTCACAAGGTTGGCTATTATACGCTTAACCAATACATATTATTGTTATGCTCCAATTTCAGTCTCCTTTGGTGTGAATTTTGGAAATACAGATGAGATGAGAGGACATCAAATCGAGAATGAGCTGATCTCCTTGAGTCCCAGTAGATTCAAATCATTGCAACTCTACTTTTCCAAGTTTAAGGCTCTTGTTTTGCAGTTGAAACAGTGTGGGATCGAAAAGAAGGAAGAGAAACTAGTTCTGGCCATACTCTCTAAGCTTGGTCCTGACTATTCAGTGGTTTTTTTACCTTCCATGCCACCAAGGTCACAGATCGAGCCTAGAAGATGCCTAAGCTTGCAGAGTTCATGTAATCCCTCACACAGGAGCAAGATAAGTTAGTGATGATGGGAACCATCAAACCCTCCAAAGACCAAGCTTTGGTTACTAGAGATTCAAGGGTGGATTCAAAAAGAAATAAAAAAGCTAAAAAATCACCTGAGCAAAAGAGAAACAAGAACAAGTCTCAAGAGGAGCCCCAAGTTTCCAAGAAGAACAAAGGAGAAATGAGCAAGTGCACATACTGTAGTAATGGCTATCATCCTGAGAGCTCTTGTATGAAGAATCAAATTGACATGTTGACCCAACTTCTGGAGAAGAATAACATCTCCCTTCCTGATTGCTCAAAGAGGAGGGAAGGAGGATCAAATTCAGAGAACAAAGAGAGTGTACATGCCTTGGTTGCTGGCACATCAAGCTCACCTAGCTTCATCATAGACTCTGGAGCTTCTATACATATGGTTTTGACAAAAGAGACAATCTCCTCTCTTGACATGTCGAAAGTTCCACCAATAGTTTTGGGAGATGACTCTCTCACTGACAGTATTGGGGAAGGGAATGATTGATCTTGACCATGGTAAGTTCAATAATGTGTTGTATGTTTCAGGTCTTGCCTCTAATCTATTGTCAGTGTATCAGATGAATCATACTGGGTCTCCAAATAAGGTCATATTCTTCCCTAATGATGTTGAAATCACGGAGATTCAAATGGTAAAGTCATAGCAAAAGGTGTTGTTGATCACACTTCAAAGGTATACAAGTTTTCCCATTTTCTACCCTAATCAAACCCCTCTGTTCTTATGATTCATGCTAATGAAGCAAGCAATCTTTGTCATGAAATATTTGTCCATCTTAACTACAAGTATCTTTCTGATTTGAGTGAAAAATATATGGTCATAGGGTTACCAAAGATCAAGTTTTCTAAGGGAGTCTGTCAAGGTTGTATCTTAGGAAAACACCCAGAGCACACGTATGAGAGAGCTAGTCATGAGAAAACATTTGCACCTCTTGAGCTGATCCATAGTGACATTTCTGGTCCATTCCCTCATATTTCCATGATTCAATCCAAATATGCATTGACCTTCATAGATGACTTTTCCAGGTATTGTTGGGTTCACTTCCTAAAGCATAAGTCTGAAGTTTTTGACCTCTTCAAAGTCTTTAGAGCCTTGGTTGAAAACTAGTCTGGGAGGAAACTCAAGATCCTCAGATCTAAAAGTGGTGGTGAGTATGTCAAGTTTGATTTCATTCAGTATTGTAAATGTGTAGTTATTCAGATGCAGCATTCAATCCCTTACACACCACAACAAAATGGGGTTGCTAAGAGAAAGAACAGATCACTAAAGGAGATGGCAACCTACATGATGGAGGCTAAGACTTTGCCACCAAAGTTTTGGGCCGAGGCTATAAACTGTGCATCCTACATCCAGAATAGGGTGCCTCATAAGCAGCTTGATGATATGACTCCTTTCAAATATTGGAGTGGGCACAAGCCAGATGTGACCAATTTCAGGATTTTTGGCTCAAAGGCTTGGGCTAGAATTCCAACTGAAAAGAGGAAGGATTTGCAAACCCAAATCCAAAAGTGCCTTTTTGTTGGGTATTCTAAATATTCAAAAGGGTGCAAACTGATCAACTTGAACACTAACAATCTTTCATTGAAAGAAGTGTTAAGTTCCAAGAAGAGCCTTTAGCAGCAATTGAAGTTGGAAAGTCCTCTTCACCACCAAAACCATTGATTGTAAGTGAAGAGACTAATGATTTTATTGATTCCGATAAGTCTGATAATGATGATTTTATTGCAGATCCTAACATTCCTACAAGACCAAAATGGGCAGCAAATACCATTCATGCAACTGGTCAACTAGCTAGAAATCCTAGAGGCACTAGGAGGACTAGATCTCAATTTGAGAGTGCCCTTTGTGTGAAAGATCCTCTATTTGCTGAGAAGTGCTATATGATTGTTGATTCATATCCACAAACATATGAAGATGAAGCACATGTTCAAATATGGCAAATAACCATGAAAAAATAATTCAGCTCACTCCAAAAGAACAACACTTGGGAACTGGTTGATCTTCCCCCAGGGAGGAAGCTAGTTCAATGTAAGTGGGTTTTCAAGACTAAGTTTG
>LPNX010635207.1:103974-160102 GCA_001517045.1 Pseudotsuga menziesii
AGGCAAATTCATAGCTAAGGGCTATTTACAAGTACATGGTATTGAATACAATGAAACCTTTGCACCAGTGGAAAAGATGGACTCCATACGGCTAGCTCTAGCCATTGCAGCTTCGAAGCAGTGGGAAGTGCATCACATGGACGTGAAGTGTTCTTTCCTAAATGGAGATTTCACTGAAGAGATTTACATGTAGCAACCTGAAGGGTTTGTTTCTAATCCATATTTAGTGTGCAGGTTAAAGAAATCATTGTATGGGCTCAAGAAAGCCCTCAAGGCTTGGTATGCCAATATTGATGGCTTTCTGCTGTCACTAAGTTTTGTTTGATGCAAGGCTGATCCTAATGTATATTTGCAGCTTATTCATGGTTCTTTGATGATTATTTTCTTGTATGTGGATTACCTACTTATTACAGGAAGTTCAAAGAAAGAGATTTCCTCCTTGAAGGATGCAATGAACCATGCATTTTCTATGACAAATTTGGGATTGTTGAGCCAATTCTTGGGTCTCAAAATGGCTCAATCCCAACATGGAATCAAATTACATCAGTCCAAGCATGATTTGGATTTACTGAACAAGTTCAACATGAAATATTGCAATCCAAGCAAGACTCCCTTCCTTTCAGAAGTTAAGCTTGAAGAAGCAGGTTCTTCTCCTATGGTAAATAATACATTGTATAGGTAGTTGATTGGGTGTTTGCTTTATCTTACACACACTCAACCTGATATATCTTATGCAGTTAGTGTGGCTTTTAGATACATGTTTCAGCCTCATGAGATCCACTGGAGAGCATCCAAAAGGATCCTAAACTTTTTTCAAGGAACAAGAACTCATGGGATCTTCTACAAAGCAAAATCTGATCTTGATTTTATTGGGTTTACTGACAGTTATTTGGCATGTGACAACACAGATAAAAAATCTACATCAGGATATGTGTTCATGCTTACAGAAGGACCAATCAGCTGGTCAAGCAAGAAGCAGAGTACCATAGCACTCTCATCTACAAAAGCAGAGTATAGAGGAGCTGTACATGTAGCAACTCAATGTTTGTGGTTGCAGGGGATACTTGGAGAATGTGGCTTCGAAACAGAGTTTTCAACTATTATCTACTGTGATAATCAGATCACCATTAGAATCTACAATGATCCAGTTTAGAGACAGTGAACCAAGCACATTGAGATACAATGCACTACATTAGACAGCTTGTGCATGATGGTACCATTGATCTACTCTTATGTGCATCTTAAGAATAAGTAGCAGACATCTTCACCAAAGTTTTTTGTGAGAAGACATTCAGCAATCTCAAAACACTATTGGGGAGTTATGATCATGCCGTGAAGCATGATTGATGACAAGATTTCCAAATTTTGTTTTTCCTGTCCATGTTTATGGGAGGATTTTCCCACTGGGTTTTTGCCTCTTTCCTTGGTTGTATGGACAAGAAGTATGTAAAGCGTGACTAAGCCTTGTTGCTAGGCCCTATAGTTTTCTGATATTTACTCATAAATTCAGGCTTAAGGGGGGGTGTTAGAATAATTAACCCATAGTTACCTACATTAGACATTAATTTAATTATTTTTGTCTTATTACCTAGTTTCCTAGATTCCAATCTATGCTAGTTGCCTTCTACATGTCCTAGAAGTAAACACATGCTAAAACTAAGTCATGGAGCACTTGGGAAACATCCTGGAAACCCAATTTAGCATGTCTACTTTATTCCAGATTCTCTAAAGCACATATCTGCTTTTTATGAAAAGTTGCCTTCTTTTATTTCTGATTTAAGGAAAAAGGAAAAGCTAGACTAGGTGTAGTTGCCTTGTTTTTTTCCCACATCATCCTCCCTCCTTTTCTCCAAATAAAAGCATGTATCAGTTTTCTTTCCATCCCTCTTTATCTTTCCCACTTGACTTCGCAAATTCGTGAGCATCTACCTAGATTTGGAAACTGCTTTATGCACCTATGGGGGATTTGACTAGTTTTGGTAAGCCTGCTTTTTGACTATTTCAAACGACATATTTATGCATTCGATTCTCTCATGTAATTATATATTATAGCAACCTATTACTTCACAAGGCTGGCTATTGGACACTTACTCAATACAGATTAGTGTTATGCTCCAATTTCAGTCTCCTTTGGTGTGAATTTTTCCTGTTTGATTAGCAATTTTGTGAGTGTAATTGTTATATCTCTTGGGTTCAATTTCCATAGATATTCTCTCATAGCCTTTTGTCTTGATCACAGTATGACTCTCTCCTATCCTCTTCCTCTTCTCTTGCCAAAACCTTACTCCACTTCGCAGAAGACCACTTCCTTCCTCAGCTTTCCACATAGTTTCGTCATAACACCCATCCATCTACCCTGCATCATTCCATCCAACCATAATTTTTGTGATACTTTTAGCCTCTACACACCAGGGATATACTCGTTGGAATTCATCTTCAATATGCTTTTTTCACAAATGAGCATCTTAATCAAGAGTTGCAAAGATAACAAAAACCTACCTATTGGTCCGTTAAATAATTCCCTTTCCGTGTTTCTATAATATTTTAATGTGTTGACCACAAACTCAGTAATGTATCCCTCCAAGATGTTTTCAATCCACACTTCTATAGCCCTCGATACTTGATTATCTACCTCCCACAGCTGTTGGATCAACTCTGGGGTCCAGCAAGTGGGTTTGCCTCCTTGAAAATTTGTCTTCCGATAGGTCAACTGCGACAACCACTCATACAAGATGATCTGGATATCAGAAAAGAAGTACTCATGTATATCATAATATAGGTACCTTCCCAACCACTCTTTCGTCATTAATCTAGGGTTTTGATTCTCTTTTGCTGTGAATTCTTGAGCCTTCTGGTCGAACCAGTCTTGAATCTTCGGTCTCGTCAGATTCCACAACATGGAATCCTTCTTCTTTGCACTAGTGTCCCAGAGATAAAACCATTTGTTGACACGGATCCGTCGACAGGGGTTCACTCTCTGTTGACACCCTTAACCCAATGATCTCCCTAAGCACCGACCCATACAAGTTTTACCCTATCCAACAACACCTGTAGAGCAGATGAGGTCTCACCCAAGATGTTCAAGGGAGGACTGTTGGATCCACATTTTTGCACTATGAAGGAGGGTTTTGCACATCTATTATTAAACTAACGCAATATTACTTCACAGATTCAAGCATTGGTTCGTTATAGCAAATTCATACTAACATTCATCAATTTGCATAAAACCCTTCAGATCATAACAATATAAAACATATCGATCATCATAACATGATTTAAAACATAAAAGCATATCATCATTCAGAGAGAAGCACCATACTGCAATATTAATCCATTCACATCATATCGCAGAAAGCAAGAAAACAAAAAGATGCAAAAGACATAGTGTTTCCATCACAACCCCTTCATGTCATATTACTTCCACATCAAAACAACAGGTTCTCAAAACAATTCACAATTAATATCTCGCATCAACAATAGATCATATATGCGGTCTTCAAGTACACATAATATCTCCCAAAGATGATCTCTCAAAAAGTATGATCAAAAGGTTCCTTTTACATTACAATCCTAGACCTATTTATAAGCTTGCGTGTCACGTCCCCATGTCTCTTGCCGGCGAAGAGGACGTGACTCCAAGCTTAAACCACCCAGGCTAAGTGCCCCATGAACATATGTATGCACTAAATTACGGAAAACAGAATGCTTAAACATACACACATGAACATTTATCATGCACAGATGCAAACATCTATCAGGCACAGCAGAAACATCATACATTTAAGCAAGCATTCATTCAACATGTTCATTTCATATCATTAACAGTAAACATGGTTGCAGAAGTAAAAATGGACAAGATCACTTATCTTTATGGAGAAGTCGTTCCGCAACCAGCTACGTCGCTGCAACGTTCCACCCAACCATAGGCCAGTGTGCTCCTCAATCTCTCAGCAACGCTGCCACCCCTGAGCTGGGCATGATTCACCAAGGAATAAGGGAACTAGCAGGTTTAGACATAGCCAAAGATATTCAATACACAGCAAAGCCAACACAGTGGGGTTTATTAGGCCATCAACGAGTTGGGAAAGGCTAATTGCTAAGCTAGTGTCATGTCCCCGTCTCTCAACCGATGAAGAGGACGCAACGAACACATCAACACAGCCGGGCAAAACGTCCCATGAACATAATCAAATGAAATCAATGCTGGAATTAAGCATACACAGATGCATTTATCTTCAATCATACAGCGGAAGCAAACACACACATTCCAGCAATCTCCATGTTCATTATAATTCATTTAACATCAATATGATTTGCAGAGATGGGATAACAACAGCACTTATCTGTTAATGAAGAATTCACCCGCAACCAGCTACGTCGCTGCAACGATCCACCCAACCATAGGCCAACTTGCTCATCAATCTCTCAGCAACGCTGCCACCCCCGAGCTGGGCATGATTCCTTCTAGATAAGGGTCAATTGCAGGCTTATACATAGCCAAGGGGACACAAAACAATGAACTAACACTGCTGGGTTTCACAAGCTTTCAACAGACAAGCCAAGCCAGCTCAGTCCAAGGTTCAACCACTGCATACCAGCAGCCAAACAATCCCTTCACAGCTCTATGAAGAAGTCATAAACAACAGGGGACAGCCCCAAACAAGGGATGAGCACCGCTCAAGTCCAATGGACAGCCCAGAGTTGGTTTTGGCCCTAACGTGGCCAAAACAACTCAACCACAACATCCCAAACCAGGGAAACAACAATAATAGCCCAATTTCAAAGTGAAACAATGGCAACTATGCACAGTCCCAAAACACAGAAACTCAGCCCATGAATTGGAAACCCATAGTGGCTCAAAACGAAATTGAACACCACAGCCAACAAGACACAGGGGAAATAGCAGCCCCAAAACATGACAGTGAGAACGACTCTCACAACATGGGAAAACGACCCAAACACCCTATGCGTGAGGAAGAACTTACACCCAACAACAAAATGCACGGGAAATACCTACCTGATTTCTCTGCGTGAGGATGAACAGACCACAGTAGGAAAATGGCTCACTATGAATTGGGCACTACGGCCAACCAAAAATGTGGAGAAGACAAAAACGGGAAGCAATCCCTCTTCGTGAGAATGCACAACAATGGAGAGGACGCGAATTTGCAGTCAGCGGGTGCTCAGCCACTCGTGGAGAGGAACAAAATGCCCACGTGAGACCAAATTCGTCCAAAACCTGTGCGTGAGGAACCAACAGACCCAAAATCGTGGTGAGTGAGTGAACAGACCAGGGAGGAGTGCATGAGGGTGAAGAATGGGCAACGTGGGTGGAGTGGGAAATTGGGTAAGGCTGACAGCCTGCCACAACCACCACCACTTCAGCAATAACTCCCCCAACCACCAGCTGAAGCATTAAAGAGGTTGAGAAGGTTGGGTGAGACAAAAAGATGGCAAAACAAAAAGGTGACAAAACATGGGTTTTTCCCCCATAACCAAGGTTTGACATCCCCCACCCCTTATCCTTCGGAACCATGCCCTTTTCATTCAACGTTGCACTGCCGTAGCTGGTTGTGGTTTATTTCAATTGATGTGCGGGTTTACATGATGCCAAATTAAAATGTGCCGGATAGCACAACATACCATCGGCAATTATCCCCATTGCCGAAACATACACAGCCAAATCGATGGTGGGGCTTTTGCCTTGAGCTCCTCACCCCGATTAATTAAAATATATACATCATGCAAACAGGGTCAAAACCGGGGATGTGACAGCTAGTGAGCTCATTACAGAGCTAAGAACACCTACACCAGAACTAGCCTGACCTCTAAGACACCCACTCACACCCAACACAAGGAATCAGTCCCTTCTCTGCTACACAGTCCCTCAGGCCCTACATTCCCTTCCACTGCTATTTAGGGGTGATGGAGAAGAAGGCCAACCCTCTAGCTCTGTCTGTGTGGTTTCCAGCCACCAGGTTTATCAAGCAAAACTAAGCCCCCATCCCTACTCCTTACATAGTCCGAAGACCAACCATTGCACACATGCAGACAATCAGCTGATATAGCTTAAGACAGGGGAGACAAATTCTAAGTCATTATTGGCCCTATCGTGGCCAAAATGACTCTCAAGCGAATTTACAACAGTCCTCGAACACAATAGCAACACAATTCCAATAGGGGGAGATCAGCAGTCCATCCAGGGCAATGAAGAAAGCAAAAAAAGGAACTACGCAGATCGCCACACAGTTCTTGAGCGTGAAAATGACTTCCTATAGGAAATCGTGGATGATAGTGGCCAAACGGCTCCCCACTTGCTGCGTGAGATCCAGCAGAGTAATTGCTTGTGCGTGAGGATGAATGACTCCGTCCCAAAATGTAAAGAAGCCACAACGAAACACACTGTAACATGAGGGAACCACGGCAGCCCACAAATCAATCCGTGAGGAACACATACACTCACTCCATCCACAAAATCCGTAGAGGAACAAAACTGCGTGAGTGAATCCAGGAATTAATCCCATGCGTGAGTGTAAAAATGAACCAAAGATGGTCCCTGCATGAGGACGAGCAACAATGGCGAGGACGCGAATTTGGAGAGCGTGGGTGCTCAGTGCAGGCGCGGAGAGAAGAAAAAAAGTGTGGGAGTGATGGCAGTAGTTTGTTTTGCCATTGTGAAGTCAACTATGGTGGAGTGTGTGTGTGGGTGAGGACTGACAGTCCTGCCACCCCACTCCCAAAGATCATAACTGCCTCAACCACCAGCAGCCTTTCTTAATGAAAGTGGTTGGAATAAAACAGGGTAAGAAGGCACATGGATTTTCACCCTATTGGCCAAAGTTGGACAAATTCCCCCACATCCTTATCCTTGTGAAAATCATGCCCCTTTCTCATTTTAGTTGCCGCGATCGTAGCTGGTCGGGTTCATTTAATTAATTATAGATGCATATTTACATGATGACCATCATAATATATGCCGCATGCCCCGATATACCATCGGTGACAAATTCAAATCCAAAACATAACATAACTGATCAATGGTGGTGCCTTGGCCTTTAGCTCCGCACCAAGATCATTTAATATATACATCATGTACATCTAATGCAACGGGGTCAAAACCGAGGCATTACATTGCGTCTTTTACAACATGGTCCACTTGGATCAAAATCCTAACTACTTGGACCACAATGACCAAAATATACAAAATATGACCAAATTGCCTTGCGCACCATCTTCCTCCTTGTGCATCAACTTTGACTTTGGGCATCATCCTCAGTGCTGCGCAGCTAACTATCTCCAAAACTGCCTGCCAACGGGTAGAATGTACTCTCTCAATAGTGTTGAGACAACATCTTGCAATTTTTTGTGTTAGACTATGTGGTGAAAAATGTATTGACGTATGACACTTTGATGTCACACTTTTTGAGCCGAATAAGGCAACTAGCAATTTCAATTATTTTATGTGATTTTAATATAATACTATTTTAAAATAATTTTAGGTGATTTTAGGGAAAAAAGTTTTAGATGATTTAAATATAATACTATTCCATAATTTAATGATTAAAAAAACGATATTCAAATATTTACTTATTTTTATATTTTAAATTATTGAGTTGATATGAACCTTCCACAATTTAGATGGGTG
Organism: Pseudotsuga menziesii; assembly: GCA_001517045.1. Lineage (NCBI taxonomy): Eukaryota > Viridiplantae > Streptophyta > Pinopsida > Pinales > Pinaceae > Pseudotsuga > Pseudotsuga menziesii. The sequence continues at coordinate 111,620 of LPNX010635207.1, forward strand.
ACATGTATCACATCTATAACATATGTACGCTATTTTTTTTTAATAAAAAGAATATATAATACAAATTCATCTCTCTCACACACAAAATTATAAAATAAATCCATATTAAATATTGCATTTCTATATTAATGAGATTGTAACATATCTAATCCATATGATACAACACTAAAAATAAAGTAATAACAATAATGCTAAAAATAATATTGTTTGAAATTCGTTTGAACTTTTTTCATTGTTTGTAGTGAATTAATTTGTGTTTCACAAGCATTGCACACAAAGAAAATTATTGCATTTACAATCATATTTCGCAAAGAATATATCATATTGTGGAAAAAAAATACTCCAATAAGAATTAAAAATTAAAGAGAGTGGATCACTATAATACAATAAACAAATATAAATCGGTCATAATTCTAGAATTATCAAGTGCAAATCTTTTATCAAGGGGATCACTATATTAAAATAAACATTTATAATTCCATCTTAATTTCGGATCTATAAGTGCAAACCTTTTTTAAAGTATAAAATTTGAGGAAACATTTGCAGCTTAAAATATTTTATAGTTTTCAATTTCGATACCTGGTAGATCCAAATAAAGATAAATTTATATTAATTTTATCAACAAAATAAAAATTTATTTTTATCTATATATATGTCACATTTTACGGGAGCCTAATGGTTAAGAACATGTGTTTCATCTGAGGAGGTCATAGGTTCAAAGATAGAGAGGGTAGGATATGTATGCCTCCTCCCCCTCCTCCTCCTCCATCATATGGATTTTATTGAAATTTATATAGAAAAAATTACATTTAACATTATATTTAACACCACTCCTCTTCCTCCTCCCCTTCCCCATAATATAGATTTTATTGAAATTTATATAGAAAAAAATTACATTTAACAATAATTAACTTTGAAGTTAAAGAAATCAGATTGAAATAAATATAGATTTTTTAATACTTTGATATTGAAATTTATATAAAAAACGAGAAGGCTTTAATTTGAATGCTTAAATTAAAAGTTTCCATCAATAATTCAATATTTATATCCTTCATAAAATGAATGACTATATAAAAAAATTACATTTAATAATACTTAACTTTGAAGTTAAAGAAATCACTTTTAATAAATATACATTTTTTAATACTTTGATATTGAAATTTATATAGAAAAAAATTGCATTTAACAATACTTAACTTTGAAGTTAAAGAAATCACTTTCACATAAATATAGATTTTTTAATACTTTGATATTGAAATTTATATAGAAAACGAGAAGGCTTTAACTCAATAACTTTTGAATGCTTAAATTAAAAGTTTCCACCAATAATTCAATATTTATATCCTTCATAAAATGAATGACTCTATATGTTTATGTTGACATTAATAAAATGAATGACTCCATATGTCGGCACTAATAATGTCTATATGTTTATGTTGACATTAATAAACCGAATAGCTCCATATGTCGGCATTAATAATGTTGATAGGGACTCTTTTTGTCCATTGCGTTGAGGTAATTGTCTAATGGACCTTCTCACCTTACATCAACTTCTACATCTTGCAATGAAATCTTATCCTCAAATCCCACCAGTTGCTTTATTTTCAAGTTTCATTGACATTGAGTGTTAGCAGTGTCACGGACATTGAAGTGTGAGTAAATTAAGACCACTCTCAACAAAGACTAAGATGTCACATTTTTTTTCCAGTTTCACTAACCTCAAGTGTTAGTAAATTAATACCACCAAAGTTGGAGACCATTGTTATGGAAGGACAATAACCATCCTCATTGCTAAGATTTGACCCAAGGGAAAAGGAAATTGGTTCTCTAAAACCTTGGAGACCATAGAAAAAGGATGCAACCACAAAGTTAACTCCTTGAGAAAGTGGGTAAGAATGGGCCCTCATGAACACATGGCACTAACCATATTGTTGCCCCCATAGCTTAGAATTATTCCAATGCAAAGTCCACGTGTCAAGATGTTAACTTTTTTTTAAACAAGGATGAATAATTGACAAAAGCGTTACGAAAGTCAAAGTATTTAATTGACAAAAGGGTCACAAAAGTATTTAACTATTATTCTAAATTGTGATGTGGACGAGTATTTTTTTATTAAAAATTAAATTATATTAATATAATACTATGTAATCCTAATATCATAAAAGTTTTACTTTCATGAAGATTTGATTTGATATTAGTTTTATTTATAGATAAAGATAAAAGATCAAAAGCGAATATAAAAAATCAATAGAAAATTATGTGCACATATAATTGTATTAGTCCCTAGATTAAAAAAGGAACCCAATTGGGTGAACACTAATATGGATCATATAATTGTATTAGTCCTTAAGATTAAAAAAGGAACCAAATTGGGTGATGGCTCACTTAATGATAATGAATGACACATGTATTTCAAATCTTAGTGAAGAAATTACCTTACTATCGGATAGAGGATCATTCAAGAGAGCATTTCTCTATGCGAAAATTAATAGTTTCCAAAATCATAATAAGCGAGGAGGGATGGAGTCATCATTTTAAGGGTTTGTTAATTATGGGTAGAGGAATTTGCATATGGTTGTAATACTTGGTTAGGTATTCATATTTCTAGCTTGGTGTGTTAAATTCTATGAAGTATAAGATTATGAGTCTCCATGAATTAGGAGATTATCTTTTTTAGTCAATTAGGAAACACTACCTTAGTTGATGTTATATGATGTTATATGTTATGGTTTGAGGGCTTAAAAGTGCATGGTTCATCATAGGTCTAACCAAAGCTTATCAAAGACACGGCTATCATTGACAAGGATGGCAATCAACTAGTTAATAGTCATTGCATAGATCATTATTTTCTTACCACTTTAAAAAATGAATCTGTGAAAACAAAATTTATTGTTTCCATATTTTGATATTACCTCTAGTTACAAGTTGTAGTTGGACAAGATGCAATGTTATATTCAAAGGCAATATAAAGTCCCAAAATGGTTGGCTAACATGCACTAGTTATGGTTGCAACTAGGAAGGGCATTTAGCTTCTTGGGTATCACCTTTTCCTTTTAGACGTTTGTTGGAGGAGCAAGTCGGTATGCCGACTTGAACGATAGCCGACTTAGTCGATCGACCGACTAAGTCGGTCAGCCAACTAACTAGAGATTAGGTCGGCCACCTAAAAGTCGTGTCGGTTCACTGAACCAACAAGTAGTTATTTTGTAACTATTTTGTAATCATATATATTAGGCTGTTGAGCCAGATGAGAACTCGGTTCAGTTCTCTGTATTGTATGGACCCTCTTATGCTAATATAATTTGTTATTCTATCTATCCGTTCTTGTCTCTTGTCTCTATTATGTATGTATGTTTTAGTATGTATTATTGGTAACCTTATGTGATCTGTGATATTACAACATTGGTTCTGTTGCCGGTAGTACATGTCTGAGATGTATGCAAGCAGATGATATCAAAATAGGATATTAAGGACTGGTGGGAGCGTAAAGTAGCAAATTATTTGCAGAATTACACACGAAGAAACAGATTGACGACCGCACAAGCAAAAGAAAGATTCTTTACAAAGACGCATGAGAAGTTTGTAGAATCCGTGCCCCAACTTCTAAAGAAACTCCTGGATGAAAAAGCTGGAAGGGACTAAAGATCAACGGTTACTAGAAAAATTGATTCACGGGGGAAGGACAAACTTGTCGGAGTCATTCAAAAATATCGCCGATGAAAACTGTGAGGAGCAAGCAGTAGAAAACAGAACTTCGGTGGAAACCGTCAAGAAGAAATTCTACACAGAACTCGCCGAGCAATTCTTGTGTTCCTTACTAACCTTGCTATTTAAATTCCTGATCGAGAAGGGAGTAGGTCATATTTTCAAACCCTGTGCATCACTTCGTGGACCACCATTAAACCCTAACTGGGTGGAAAAGCAAAAGAGGTGGGAAAAATTCATTGCAGAAAAGGAGTGGGAATACTTCCTAAGCAAGTAGACAAAACTATCCGGGCTTTCTAAAGCGTCGGGTAGGATATGGGGGGGTAGCTAGTCATATGTCAGAATAAAGTGGAGTGGATTCTAGTCGACTAAAGGAAATACCAATCACCAGTAATGAGAAGTCAACCTAAAAAGGAAATCGAGAAGGCAGTGTCACACAAAGGTATGACAGACTTCCAGAAAATAGAAGGGGAGATGATGCTACAAAGTAGGGAAGAAATGATAGAAAGAGCCTTAGCGCTGCAGAGAGGAATGAGTATTAGGGTGACCGACCAGGAAAGAGATCCGTCGGAGTCGGGTCATGACCGACAAGAAGAAGGCGTGGAAGAAGAGGCGTCCCCTATGGAAGAAGAATTGTGGATAGAGCAGTGAGAAGCTCTCTAATTAGAAGTTCCCCGGGACATAAAACCTTCGACATATCCGCGTACCTAGATACAAGCTATTGTCGAAGAGGACCTCAAACTAGGAGCTGGTGACTTTGGTATCTAGAGCCAACTCGACGACGAGACATACACTAGTAGACATCTCATTATCCGTTGACTAGAAGAAGGAAATTGGGTTACGCTTCAAGCGGTACCCTCCAACCGAAGTATCCACTTACTTTTACCGACACATGAAGGAGCACCCCCCCTGCCAAATACAGCTTTGGAGAACACAGAACATTCAAAACTGCGGACAAATAATTGTAGTGGGACATCGACAGAAGAAGTCGACACTAACTGACCACTGGTCGAAGAAGAATCAACAAGAAAAACAACCGATGGGAAAAAGAGTTTCGTCGACCATAGTTCCGAAGAGACGAATAAGCCAATAACCCCACTACCCCCACCACCACCTCCACCTCCACCACCACCACCTTCCACTAGTGATAGTGATTCCGACATGGGTCACGGGTCAGCACACATTCCTCTATATGAGGGGGATGAGGTCCCCAAACGACACCGGTTCATCTGTGAGTCGACTTAGGAGGATAACCAAGTTACATATGAAGACAGGAAGATGGCGCAGTTCGCTGGTGCCTTAAGGAAAAGGGCATTAACTTGGTACATGACCTTTTCTAAAAGAACACCCCGAGCAACCAAAGCCGAGATCAAAGCGCATTTTCTATCATTTTTCAAAAATCCAGATGCAAAACATCAGGCAGCAAAAAAACTAAAAACAACATCGCAGAAGCTAGGAGAAACTGTCCGCGATCACGATAAATGATGGAAACACCTTCTTAGCCAATTAGACTATGTTATTGATGAACAATTATTAATCCAATGGTTTCTTGCAGGTTTATCACAGAAAATTCACCGACACATAAGTCTGGAGACATTCAAGACTTACGAAGACACGCTTACAAAATCTCTCCAAGTAGAAATGGATGAGGACATACTAGCATACTCCACCGATCACAGACTAGAAGAACGGCTTGAGAACATACAGAAGTCATTAAAAGAATTAAACCTCAAAAATCAGGATATCTGGTGCACGAAGTGCTCGACGACCGGACATTCCAAAGACAACTGTCGCTAAGACATCAGCCGACAGGATGTTCGATTCATGTAGACTAAATGTTTTTGCAACATTTTCCAAGAGCATGGATACCACTCGACAAAATATTGTTTGTTCAACATGAAGAATGGCAAGGCATATTGGTGTGCAATATGCGAAACTAAAAATCATAACACGGTTGACTGCCATCTGAATCTCAAGAAACGACAAAATTATGATGCAGTCTATTAGACCAACGCAGTTACACAAAGTAATGAGCAAAACCACATGCCAAACGATCAGAACAATCAAATATACGAAGGTCGAATATACGAGCACCGGTATGACAATCGATGTGGAGGCTATGGAGGTCGACGTCGATTCTCTGGGAATCGAGACAACCGACCACGTCAACCCATCCAATGTTTTACATGTTATAAGGAGGGACATCGGCATGCAGACTGTCCATACAAGGCTAGAACTGACCTCAAATTTTGTACTCATTGCGGAGTAGGGGATCACTCATTAGAGGATTGCCCTACCATGCTAGAAAAAATAAATAAAAAGAAAAATGTTAATGTCTTGTCGTGTGTGCAAAAAAATGATGTAATAAATACAAATAATTTGCATATCATAACCCGATAAGGGACAAAAATAGGAAACGATAACCCACGAATCAGCAAAATAAAAGAAAATAATGTTTGCCCTGATCCAGTTAAAGAAAAACAAATATATAAAGAGGAAACAAACGTATTTAAAGAATTTTCCCGACAAGAAGAAGCAAACGACAAATTACATAACACAATAAATGAATTGATACAGCTCGTACAGAAAGATAACTCAGTATCTCAGTTCATCGACTTTCTATATGAAATAAAACATTACAACACCGAAAAACAAACAAAGAATATCTATAGTCTAAATCAAAAAGATAAAAGTGATGCCGACCCACTTGTCGACCTGGAAATTGAAGGATACCACGTCCGACAAGTCGTGCTCGACTTTGGATCACAAGTAAACATCATGACTCGTGACACTTGGGAACAACTGGGCAGACCTCGACTGTATGAGTCAAGTATATACCTAAAACTAGCCGACCATGGCCTAATTGAACCTATTGGAGTCTGGAAAAATGTCGACACAATGATAAAAGGAATATCAACCAAAGTCGACTTCGAAATTATTGACCCTAAGGAAGGATCTAGCTCCTTCCCAGCGTTAGTAGGTCGACCTTGGGGAAGGAAGATGAAAGAATCGATATCCCTAAACAAAGAAAGAATAAAATTGAAAAGAAATGGTCAAAAGGTCATTGTACCTATTCACCCATCCCAAGGAGAACCTTGGACAGAACCTATCGATGAAGAAGTTGATAGCTGACAACTTTATCAGGTACACAACAATGAAGATTATACAAAACCTAATATCTATGGAGAACTTCATTTAGGTAACCAAGACTCAATTGGTTATAATTCAGATGCAGAATTATATGATTGGGAATTCGAGAACTACGAAACACAAGCAAGAGGGTGCTGGACTATCCAAAAGGTACAAAAAAACCCCACCCAACAGTGCTTCATAGTGTCCATTGTCCCGAAAAAAATTAGGGAATACCCTACTTTAAAACCTACAAATGTAAATAATACAAAAATACCAAGATACAAGGAAAGAGAATCACCATTCATGCACATAAAACAAGTGTCCAAAAATATTGGTGAACATGGTCAATTACAAAGTTTAGTAGAAACTTTTATAGGACAAGCTGCTAGATGGTGGGATACCCATCATACAAGACTGCAGACCTGGACATCAGCTTCAACTTACTTTGTAGAAAGGTTTGGAGGAAAGAAGCTAATCAAACAAACTCAAATACCTATATTGATTCAAGGACAAAATCCAGAAGACCATATTAAGACATGTGAAAAAGAATGGAGAAGACTTGGATACAAAGATGAACGAGCATGGCCACACCTGCTTCCATGAACCCTCACCGACTTACCAAACAAATGGTATAATATGGAGGAAGCCCGAGGTGAAACATTTCTATGGCATGAACTCAGAGAAAATTTTATCAAAGATTTCAACTTTATACCACAAAATGAGAATTTGGTCGAAACAGCAAAACAGATTAAAGAATTTATACAGCCGACAGAAAACATACCCTTACAAGACAACCGACACACAATGAACTGTAACAATATACAAACCAGGACAATACCACAGTCGAAAAGACTACAGTTGGAAAATGAAAATACAGAAGGGAAAATCTTTAGATGGAAATCAAACCATATTGAAACGACCAAATCTGTTCGCACAGTTCTTAAAATTGAAACAACCGACAAGAAGGAAGCCGATCGAATGACTGTAGCTGACTTCCCTGCCACATTCTCCCAGTTTAAAGAAGGAATTCGACCAATCAATGAAGCCAAAGCACCAGAATGGGTAGATGCTAAAGTAAAGACTAGAGAGTTCGACATCTCAAATGATGACCGACCAAAAATGGCAAAGATTGGAGACTACTGGAGTGAAGAGCAGACAATAGAAATAGTGAACTAATTAAAATAGTTCCAGGATGTACTTGCCAGAGATTATAAAGATCTCAAAGGTTTATTCCATGAAATGGGTGAAATGAAAATTGACACTAAACCTAATGTCCGACCTATGAAGAAAAGGCCATATAAGCTAGCTCATAAATACAAAGAGATAGTCAAAACGGATATTGATAACATGCTTGTAGCAGGCATCATCTACCCTATTGACCATTCAAAATGGGAAAGTCCAATGGTTGTTCAACCTAAGAAACACGATCCGACCAAACTAAGAATTTGTGTCAATTTCAGGGAGATAAATAAAGTGACACTAACAGACCCATTTCCAATTCCTTATGCAGATGAAATATTAAATGGAGTTGCAGGACATGAATGCTACTCATTTACAGATGGATTCTCAGGTTATAACCAAGTACCAATAGCTAAAGAAGATCAGAAAAAGACAACATTTGTATGTGAATTTGGCTCATTTGCTTACAAGGTTATGCCTTTTGGATTAAAGAATGCACCTGCAATATTTTCTAGAATTGTTGTCAAAACATTTCAAGAATATATTTACAAAACCATGGTAGTATACTTTGATGACTGGACCATATACTCCATGTTAAAGGATCATTGCAAATGGCTAAGACTCATGTTGGAAAGATGTCGACAAATTCATCTATCCCTGAACATCAGGAAATACATATTTTTGACCCCTATAGGGATATTATTATGGCACATTTTCTGAAAGGAAGGTATTAAGGTAGACTTTGCAAAAATTAAAATTATCCTCGACTTAAAACCACCAGTGAACTCAAAACAAGTCAGAGTGTTACTAGGTCATACAGGCTATTATAGAAAATTCATAAGATACTACTCAGATATGACCTATGCACTATAAGAACTATTAAGGGAAGATAAAGAGTTCAACTGGATAGAGGAATGCCAGTTATCATTTGAAAAACTAAAAAGAAAACTAGTCAAAGCACCAATCCTAAGGTTTCCAAACTAGTCGACTAAATTCCATGTCCATATAGACGCATCAGGTCTAGCAATAGGAGAAATACTAACTCAGCCAGGAGATGATGGAATGGATTATCCTTTAGTTTACAGTAGCAGAAAACTAAACAAAGATGAAAGAAATTATTCAATGACAGAAAGAGAAGCATTAGGAATGGTCTTTACACTACAAAAATATTGACATTATCTCCTAGCTAATCCATTTATCTTTTACACTGATCATCAGGCATTAAAATGACTTGTGAATAAGCCTCTACACCATGGAAGAATTTGTCGATGGATACTTCTATTCCAAGAATTTGAATTTGAAGTCATTGTCAGACTAGGTAAGTTAAATGTCGGTCCCGACCACTTATCCCGAATCGACACAGGAGAGGAACCGACAGGAGTCGAAGACGACCTAACGGATGCACATCTATTTTAGATAGAAGCAGTCCTGGAAGAGTTAGAGAAAATAGCTCAGTTTTTAGAATATGGACAAGCACCAGAAGGCATGAGTACCAAAAAGAAACAGATCTTAGCCATGAAATATGCACCTTATAGTCTTATAAATGGATTCCTATAGAAAATGGGATTAGATGACATCCTCAGAAGGTGTGTACTGGAACATGAAAGAGACAACATTATGCATGAAGCACATGACGGACCTGCAGGAGGACATTTCCAAGCAGATACAACTGCAAAGAAAATCCAGCAATCAGGGTTATGGTGGCCGACACTTCATAAATATTGCAAAAATTTTGTAAGCAAATGTGACAGATGTCAACGACTAGGTCGCCCCTTGCCTAGCATAGAAATTCCTTTGATATCAGTAAACCCAAGTTTGACGTTTGAAATTTGGTCCATAGAATTCATAGGACCATTTCCTATACCAACAAAAAGAATAGGTGCAAGGTACATAATAACTGTAGTCAAATATGTAACCAAATGGGCAGAGGTAGAACCAGTCGACACATCTTCCAGTGAGATAACTGCTAAGTTTATCTATGAGAATATCATCACCAGATTTGGATGTCCACTAACCGTAATCAGTGACCAGGGAACACACTTTATTAATAGAACTATCAAAACCCTAACCAACCAGTTCCAAATCAACCATTGTCAGAGTACAGCATACCATCCTCAGTCGAATGGAGCAATTGAAGCATTTAATAAAACATTAACAAAAGGACTAACCAAAATATGTAATGCTGATAAATACAACTGGGATGAGAAGATACCTGTAGTACTATGGGCATACAGAATAGCATACAAATGATCAACTGACCAAACCCCCTTTCAACTAGTTTATGGACAATAAGCAGTAATTCCACTACACTTTCGACAACAGACACCTATTATTGCAGAAATTTTACATGTCGATGTCGCACAAGGAAGAAAGGACCGACTATTACAAATAAGTAAACTTTAAGAACACCGACTCATTGCGATACAGCGTCAAGAAATCCAGAAACAACAACAAAAGGCATGGCACGAAAGACACATCAAGAATAAAAATCTGTTGGTAGGAGACCTTGCTTTACTATACAATAGTCGAGTAAAAGGCAAACCTAAAAATATACATACATAATGGATGGGTCCCTATGTTGTCGAAGAGATACATACCAATGGATCAGTCTGACTAAAGACGTTACAAGGCATAGTATTTCAGAAACTCATTAATGGAGCCCAAATAAAACGCTACAAAAACTAAAACAAAACACATCTAAAAAAAAATCATATAACGACCATAATGGTTAAACAAAAGCTATAAAAATCTAAAAGTCAAAAAAGAAAAATAATACCGTACACACCCAAAACTAAGACAAGAAATGACCATTTTCACCACTGACATCATGACCATCGACATAACGCCCTCGACCATTCTCATAACCGACATCAACCGACGACCTCGATTGTCCCATTGCGCATTCATGACCTCAAGCGTCGAAACCAATTCGCCATTAACACACACTCAAGTGTTCCAGCTAGAACATCACGTCCACCATTAATATACCTATCGAAGAGAACATCCAATGCGTCCCCTATAAATACTGACCCACCAAAGGATCATTCACCACAATTCAAACAGAGAGAGCATCAGAGCAACCAGACGACTAAAAAGCAAAATCCCCTTAGTGAAATCGACCACCAAACTGAAAAGATGGCACCCAAAGAGACCAGAACCTCAGCCAAGGCCAAAGAGTTATAGACTACAGAAACACCATTAGACAAGAGACTAAAGAACATCAAGAATGCTAAGGTGTAGGAGGGCTCATGGAAAAAACTATGGGCCGAGATAAAAGAGTGGGCTTACGTCGACAAGAAGCCTACTCCAGCTGTAGAGAAAATAAAACACACTTCCATCGTAAACTATGCCAACACGTCGCTCATGGCCAGCTTCGGTGGCACAAAAGAAACAGCAATCAAGTTTGTCATCAGCCGGTACCACAACAGCCGATTTTACTTCGACCAACCGGTCGACATCTCGGGAGAAGTCATTTCCAAGCTAATAGGGTTATCAAACAAAGGAGACCTAGTACCAGTCGGTATAAAAGGACTGGTCGAAGAACTGACAGGGTCACCATCGGGAAAAAACTTGAAAGGGTTAATGATTAGTCAAATAACAGCCCGAACGCCACAGATTGTGGCCAAAATAATAGCTATAACACTCACCATGGCAGGTCGTGGAAGTGACCTCAAACTAGATATGCTAGAAGCAGTCGACACCATTGCGACTAATGGAAAGATATACAGATGGGCCAAATATGTCACTAACATGATTAAAACCATCTGTGAAAAATGCCAAGAAACAGGAGGTATTATCAGGTTTCCATCCCTTATCTTATGGATAGTAATGTTTTATATTTGCCCTGAAGGAAATAAAAACTTTCAAGAGCCAATAAAATTCCATATGTGGAGATTTAAACCCTTCTCCCAGAAAGGAACAATGAAGGAACTTGCAAACGAAAAAGTGTTGTTGGAAAACTAGCTCTATCAACTCAGAGTCCACACGACCAGATGGAGGGTGCCTCAAAACATCCAACGAAGTCTACCCAAAAATTCCCACATTCAGTTAGAGCTCGACCATACAGCGGTATGGTACATGCAGGGTACCAAATCAAATGCAAAGGCCCTCGACTATTACCCATCGGTCAAACAGATCTTTCGGGAGCTATATCGACAAGCTGGTACAAAAGTACCAATACCAGCGAAGGAAAAGGAAATCGACTTCTTGATCGAGGAGCTATTAACAGACCAACAAAAGGAAGAGGATTATGAGCTCAACCTCTAAATTAGTAGTTTTGTGTCAAAGGAGACACCGGTTGAAACCACTGGTCGACTACAAATCATCATCAAACCTCCGACGACACAGAGGGTAGAAGCACAGGTAGAAGAAACACGAGCATAGCAGCAAGTAACCAACCCAGCTAAAGAAAGTCTCATCTCGACCCAGCAGCTAAGGGAAGAGACATAAGCTAAAAACCCAAAATACGCTATCACTGAGGAAATTATAAGAAAATTGTTGAAAGAGATAGCAGCTGCAAGAAAGAGGAAAAGAACACAACAACAACAACAAGGAAAAGGTAAGCACAAGCTTATCATTGTAGAGTCATTAGATGATGAAGAAGAGCTGGCAGCCACCTCCATCGACATAATAGAGCATGCCTCAGCAAATAAAGTGTCGGTGGAAACCCAATTCTAGAGATTTATCGAGACAGGAGCACTACAAGGTCAACCAAAGAAGGCCAAGATCACACACACGATGACACCTGAAAATGTCGTAGATCTTGTGTCTACGCCTCCACCTCCATCCCCGACAAAACTAACAGTGGAGCTAGTACCAGAACAGCTTTCAGTAATCCCACTCGATTTCTGCAAAAGTGTTATGTTGGAAGCTATGAAAGAAAAGTTCGACAAAGAAAGAGACCTCCAGGCTTACATAGAAAACTTTCCTGAGATATTCACCAAGGTGCAGAAGCTCTCCACAAAATCACCTCTCTTCAAAGTTGGTGGATACCAACCTGGCCACGAACTCCAGAGGCCAAGAACCTTTGCAACTATCACTTCGACCTTCAAGAGAAATCTCGAAAAGGAAGTCGAAGTTGTCGTGCATCGAACCTCGACTATCACTCCAACTGTACCAGAACCCCACCTACCAACCCTTGAACCGACTGAAGTTGAGGAAGATGAAAATGTCGAGGACATAAACAGAGAAATCAACCAACTGTTCGTCAAATGCGACTCACCCCCTCAGACCAACAATCCACCACTCAACCACATTTCCGCCAACCCAATCACACCTGACCATTCACCAACCCCATCGCCACCACCACCTGACTTAGAACCCCTATTCCAACCAACTGCACCAGAACCAACCCACCAAAACCATCAGTACCAACTACATCCACTTCTGGACCACCTGCATCCGAACAACCAGAGGCAACAGTCATCCCACCGCCCCAAATAGAAATACCATCAACCACTACTGCACATCAAACAGAAAATCTCGACTCGACTTTTGCAAGTACATAGATGCTGAAACAAGCCGAAGCAGAGAAGCACAAAAAGAAGAAAAAGAATAAGGACCATCATGGACAGCCAGAAATGGTCCACATCAATCTAGTTGGGTCGACCACTACGGTCGATGCAACCAAACTGAGAGATATAGAGCTAGAACAGCTACTAGAAGCACTAGCAGTTGAAGGAAATATAAGGAACCAGCATAGACGTAAGGAACTAGACAACAAGGGAAAAGAACAAGTTAAGTTCCTTAACAAGTGTAGGGACCTGGTCCAGTCTATCATACCAAGACCGATAGAGGTCAACACCGACAAACCGCTAGAAAGAGCTTATCAACTGTTTGAAAGTGTGGTGTCGGCACTCCAAGCACAGATTCAAGAAACAAAAGAAGATCAGAAAGAAGAAACCGTCCGACTATTGATGGCGTAGCACACAGCCTTTTTTGAAGCCTACAAAGTGTTGCAAGATCACATGGAGGAGTCTGTAATCACCGAAGAAGTACTGAGAGACTGGCTTGCTTACTACAATAAAGTCTATTAGCACACTAGACAGACCCAACAAGGGATCCAAGCACTTGAGAGGAGGAAAACCATTGACAAAGCACTCAGAAGCACAATTGAGGAACAAATAGTGCTTGAGACAGCTAAACTCCAGAAGCTTGAGCGGGAAGCACATCAGTGGGTGCATCAAGCCATTCCCAACTTGGAAAAATTAGACATCATCTTCCCACAGATGAAATGACTCAGAGAGACAGTAGAAGAAAAGGAACAGTTTATGGGTCCCGACATGGAGAGAATAGTTGAAGTCTCCATTCCAGAGAAAATGTCGATCTTATCAAGTTTTACTACACTCACCATCGACATACAGAAAATATTGCAGCGTTGGAAGGATTTCCAACATCACCTAGCAGTGACAGCTCCAGCAATTGTCGAATTCTGCATACAGAAAAGACTGACCATTAGACTTCACAGCCCATAAATATCAAGCACAAATAATGACTACTTAGAAATTTTTGCACCTCCCTATTTCTTCAAAACGAAGAAACATTTTGTTCGTGGGGGAGATGTTGGAGGAGCAAGTCGGTATTCCGACTTGAATGACAGCCGACTTAGTCAATCGACCGACTAAGTCGGTCAGTCGACTAACTAGAGATTAGGTCGGCCACCTAAAAGTTGTGTCGGTTCACTGAACCGACAGATAGTTATTTTGTAACTGTTTTGTAATCATATATATTAGGATGTTGAGCCAGATGAGAACTCGATTCAGTTCTCTGTATTGTATGGACCCTCTTATGCTAATATAATATGTTATTCTATCTATCTGTTCTTGTCTCTTGTCTCTGTTATGTATGTATGTTTTAGTATGTATTATTGGTAACCTTATGTGATTTGTGAGATTACAACCAAGTCTCTAAAGGCATTTTGGGAAGTTGTTATTTAAATGTTTTCCAATAATGTATAAAAATGGATTGCTAAGGCTAGGTTGTTGTAGCTTGGTTGTATTTTGCACTAATGCCCCTGCTACCATACATGTATATTACTCCTCATGTTTGGTCCCCTTTGTTTTGACATATCAAAGGCTTGAAAAGATCCTTCAACACTTTCTCTAGTGGGTTTCAATGTCAAGAAAGGTTTTCACTAAATAATTAGAACCTAGGTTGAAACCCTAAGGATTGGGGAGAGGAATGGACCTCGTTGCCTCCTACATGCAAGTATAATCTCTTTGTGCTAAATGATTTATTAAGGAAATGGAATATTATGAAGGATGGATGTGGTGCTTCTTAACTATATTCCCCAAGGGTCTCCATGGGAAAAAGAAATAAAAAACTAGAGAAATGTTAATTTCCAAACCCTTATTTTTGCACATGCTCAAGTGAATATCAAGGAGGCATTTGTGTCACAAAGAATTTGAAAATTTGGGATTTTGATGTGCAATCTAACTTGGAAAAGTGACTCAATGAGGACTCATTTATCATTTACTAATAATTATATTTAGGAGTCACTCCTTGTGCAATATAATGGTAAATAATTAGCAAACTTGTTTGTTTTTCATACCAATTCCCATACATGTGAGGCATTATCATGATATTCGATATTTTTATATGCAAATCAAATATTATAAAATATTGTTTTCTTAAAATGTTGAATTCAACTTAAAAAACATGGGCATGATGATATTGGATCAATTTAAAGGCCCTAACCTATATTATCTATTTCTCAAGCTTTGTGTACAAGCCCATTTGCTTGGTGGTGGTATTAATGGTTATATTGCACTAAAGGGTTCAAGAAATGTTGATTAGAACATGGTAAATATTGGTTGAGCAAAAGGCCTATGTTGAGTGTTTACATCAATAAATATTGTAAAACACCCTCAAGCTAATAATTGAGGAAAAAACTTAGAGCAATCTCTTAGAGCAAACTTTAAGAAAAAAATTAGAGAATAGATGCATATACAACCTTCAAACTAAAAGTTGTTCCATTTTAGAATTCATGAAAATTTATCCCATGTATCTCTACATATTTTGGTTTTTTATTCCCTAAAAATATAGGATTGAATCTTTTTGGATGGAGGATTTTAATCCTTGTTAGAGGCATGTAGATTTGTCTACAAGAGCTATATAAATTTTCTCATGCTATAGAGTTGTGCAAACCCTACATAAGGGAAAACACATCATGTATTGGCATATCCACTTTTGTTTTGTGCACAATTTCCTGATTTCTAGAGAGGAAAGGGGGTTTCTATGCCTATGCCTTTTTCTTTTACAGGGAATTAAATGATTATATCATGATTAGATATGTTATAAACTTATTATCAAGAACCTTATTGGACTTTTTTAAATTATTGCATTCTTTCGTTGTGATGGAGGAAACTAAACTTGTTCATAACCTAGAGAAGAATTTACCATTATACCTTTACAATCTCTCATCTAAATATTAGATTCATTATTACATGTTAAGATGGTATATAAATAGGAGATAAGTGAAATAATTCAAAGTATACATTTCAGTGTATTGATTTGTCATTTCATCGTATTGATTTGTAAGTCTTGCACGTCAATGTGAAGAAGGTATATTAAACCTAGAAGTATAATGTTCGAGAGCGGTTCACAATTATTGATTCATAATTATCATATATATTAAATGAAAGTACATTAGTAGATAATTTTTAGAGATAAAACTCACATTATATTTTGAAAGAAAACTCGTCATAAATTGAATAGTATTTATAGCAATTTAATTGTTAATATTTCTTTTGTTTTTTATGATTTTCCTTTGTGAAATGTAACAACAAATTAGGAAAAGAATTATGAATACATACTTGACATATAGCATTATGTGAGGGTTTTGGACATAGCATTTTTTTTTTTTTGGAAAAATATGGAGCCACTATGGAACCCACACTTTTTTGGTGGAAGTGGAGTCTTCTTGTGGCTCAGAAAATATTTCAAGGAGAAGGGTTTTGGAGGTTAGTAAGGACCTACAAAAGATAGGCAGTGAAATTATTGAGAGGCATTTGAAGGTTTTTGGGAATGGTATAGCAGGGGAAGTTGAATCATAGGAGGAAGACTGCAGACATATTGTACCTGGTAAACATGTCCCTAGTCTAAATGAGTTACATATAGAACAAAGAAAAAATATTTTTGAAATCATTTTCCTATATTTGGCAAGATTACTTGATCATAATGAAGCCTTTACCTTCCCTGTGAAGGTTGTCCTTGCTAGCCGCAGATCCTTAGCTCAGTTGATGTTTGAATAACTTGCAAAGATCAGAGCCAACAAATCAATATGGAAAGATATAAGATAATCGATTTAATCTATATCGATGACCGAAGAAAAAGATTATAATCAATGGATCATAAACAACAAATTACGCAACGTTTATGGGAAAGGGAAGGCATATTGTATTAAAGAAATAAATGAAAATATTATAACAAATATTTGGAGTTGTTCTTCTCCCCACAAGATTTTGATTCACAAACTCCACTCTCACTCAAGATCCAAACTCTTTGCCTCTCACACCTAGAGTAATTTCGATAGCATAAAGGTACCCTTTTGGTCCTCTCTCATCCATGAGAGTGATCTTGTTTATATACAAAAAAAGGAGATCAAATGAGTTGATATTCTTTCAGAGGAATGTGAAGGATCATCCCTAGAGGTTATGGTTTTGAGTACCACCTAATCTGATTGGTTGGGATAAGCCTCCGTGAGTACTTTCTTCTAGGAGGTTCTTGAAAGTTCTATTTTTTACCTTTTTGTGAGCATTGGCACTCTCTGCAGAGTAGAAATAGGAGTTACGAATGGTTGATTCTCTTTTACCAAAGGCAAAGAGTGTCACCGACACTTTATGTCGACTAGCAAAAAGTGCCAGCCATGGTTGATGCTCTATGTCAAGAGACAAGGTGCATCAGAGATTTTAGGAATGGCCTTCTAGTAAGGAAAAAAACCTCCAAAAGATGTTTTGGCATATAAACTTCAGTGTTTTAGGAAAGGTGACAATTTTTAGGTGTAATAGAATGGCTCCCAAAGTATGAAGCTAGAGGGATGTGATAGGTGAAATAGTTTTCTAAATGTGGTTTTGAGGTAGAGGCAAAAGAGTGATGACTGAAGGTTTTGTATAGTACCAGATATTTTAAGTTATACTCTGTCCGACTCAAATCATGGCTTCCGACCAATACACTGCATATCCAAGTACAATGACCAAATCATGGCTGCCAATAATACACTATAGATCCATGATTAACAAGACTCAAATTTGGACATAGCTATTGGACATGCACTATAGATCTATGTCATCATGACTCAAACTTTAGCATAGCCAACAGACATACAGTATGGATCCATGCAATGACTCAATCAAAAAATACTCCATCGCAACATGGGGATAGGAAAATATTCAAGTGAATTCCTGAACACCCAAGGTCTTCATCCCAATCCCAAAAAGTATGGTTCTATCCATGTGAATAGATTTCTTGATGTCGAACATGGTAGAAACCACTTTATTACTAGTCATTGATGTATACTGTTAACAAGTGCGAGGTAAATCACTATTGATGGAAATGATTCCCAAGGTACCCTAGTACATTCCTTTGAATGCGAATAGATGAGTTGCAGTTGAACAATCGATGCAATATTTCAATCAGAGGTGAATGATGGAGGCCCATTGTTGAAAGCAAGAAAACCTACCATTGAGGCATGCTACCTTCAAGGTACTAATTGGTTTCTAAGAATAATTCCTAGATGGTGTACTATCATAGATGGGAATAGACTAGTTGAATGAGGGTCGTGATGTTTCCCTCATCAACGACATAAAACTTGGAACAAAAGAAATTTGAAGTGAGTTTGATTATGGAACATGTTAACACTAAAAAGTGTTCACCTAGCTCTACATAGTCTAAACCATATACATACATCATATTCCCACCATATTTCCCTTACTTTTGACCTTCACAATTGTATTTCCACAAAAAATGGTCTAAAACACCATTATTCCTTCCCATAAATGAAGGGATAGTGATCATTTATTATGGTTTACCTTCACTTTCTCCCAAAAAGGGTTAAAAATCCCAAAAAAGGAGAAAAGGTAAAAAAACCATAGATATATACCATGGGCAAGAAACTACCATGGGTCATCACCTTGGGTTAAAAAACCCTAAGACCATACTATAAAACATTGTGAAGGGCTCTCCCAAAACACTCATACCTTTTCACTCACCTATGGTTATGCTTCGCCATTTTTCTCTTACCACATAATTTCCTACCATTACTCCCACTACCATGCCATTTCCCACGGTGTTCGAAAAGGGTTGAGGATCAGTTAGTTGCGCAGCATCACGGATGTTGCGCAAACTCATAAGACACCGTGCAAGGTGGAAGATAGACAACTTTTTGATATTTTGTGTCACTTTTTGTACGTTTTGACCATATTTTGTGGATATTGGTCATTAGTCGGTAGAATTAGTTAGAAGTTAGTTAGAGGTGGACCATGAATGTAAAGGTGCAAGCCTATAAATAGAAGAATAATTGTAAATGTAATTGTCAAGTCATAAGAAGACAATTAGGATCATATTGTGAAAAGAGAATTGAGAGTCCAAGTCTCAATTGAATTGTTGTCTGTTTTGAATTTGTGATTGATTGCTTAGAAGCTAATATGATGAGAGACATGTTGATTTGAACTGTTGTACTATTATCTTTTTGTCTATTTTTGTCTCTTTCTGTCTTTCTATTTCTGCAATCCAATGGTGAATGTGTGCGACATGGATCTATGATGCGATGTTTACTATTTATGAATGATGTTATCTATCTAGATATGTTTGCGAAACAGCATGGTTATTTCTAGGATAAATGAATGATGTGATCTGAGGAAAGTAATGATGAATAGTTCTAGTTTGATTAAGTGGTTGGTTAAGTCTGATAGATAACTTGATGAATTGTCGATTCCCATAGTCCTCTTCTATTCTGTGGAAACTTGGTTTCGTCATCCCTCCCTCGAACATCTCGGGTGAGACTTCATCCACTTCGCGGGTGTTGTCGGATAGGGTAAAACTTGTCTGTTCTAAAGCTTAGGGAGATCATGGGGAGTGAGTGTCAACAGAGTGGCAACCCCTATCAACTGAGTTTTGTTGTTTGGGTTTTCACCAACACAGTGTACATTGAGACATTATCCATACCCACTTTGGATCCATTCCCTATTTCACAATTGTCTCTGGAGACAACTGGAGACCCAACCCATGGAGTCGTGGAACCACTTTCGAGGACAGCTATGATGGCCCATCTTGCCAAAAAAAGGTGTGCTCATTTTTTTTTATTGCATTAGTTTAGCTGATATATATATGTTAAAATGATAAAAAAGTATTTGCTTTCAGTTGTTAGTTTAGTTTAGTTTTTTTTTTCCATTGAACTCTTCCTTATGATCACAACGATCTAAGGTTTGTGCTTTTGCACGTAATAGGGGAGAAATCCCCATTACAATTTTGGCGACCTTTTGAGCCTGCGATTGATCCTCTTGATTTTTCATTCATTACACAACACTCCATATAGTCATCATAGCTCCGCCATGCTACTCACATAGGATTAGGGCGCACACTCCCCATTTTAGTTCTTTGAACCATCGTCATCAGAGCCATATTCGACGTCACTCACCACCTTTAGAGCCACACACTGCCTCTAAATCTGATTTGGATTCCTATCAGTCCAAACCCACCTTGTTCACTGCTCCATCTAGCCCCAATATGGTTGGTACACATCATGATCCCTTTGAAGGGGGGATTGTTATTAGTGGGCTCATGTCCATTCAACCTACCATCACAGGTATCCCTTCCACTAGGCCTATAGGCCCTAGTCCTAGTGGGCACATTGTCACTACACACATTGTTTCTGTTTCAATACCTAATAGTGGTGTTTCCATTCCAGCCACCGTTGTCACTACCATTCCACCTTTTAGGGTGAGTGGCTCTTCCACGATGATTCTGACTATTCTTGCCATACCAATGAATTTTCCTACTGTCAAAATTCAATCTCATACACCCCTAGTTATGCATGGGAACTATGTTCCTACAAGTACCGACACCAGGGGTGGATGAGATTCACTTTTGATCAGTTTCCTCAAATGGCTCGCGCCCAATAAATTTTCAAAAACAATAATCAACATGATCCTAATGCAGCTACTCTGACTTCACCAAACCAAACACCTCCAGGTCCTCCACCTATGTTGCTCCAAAACCCCCTACCCTACCAAGGAATGGTTGCAACGCAACCCTTGGACCCACAAGCTCCCGCAACCATTGTTGCGACCCAACCTTTCGAGGCTGGTATCCATCACCTTATGATGTTATTGTCAGAAGTCAACCTCCAGAATTAACGAAACCGATATTGCTCCACCACAGAAACCATTGACCCATTTGCAGTGTTTACCTCTACCACTTTCGACATGTCTGCATTTACTGAGACCCCCCATCGATGGGGTGACCATATTCCCACGGTTCCCTATGCGTCATGTTGCAAACAACTCTACCACCATAGTTTCTCTCAACTACAACATAGTTGACGACCTGGCCCAATATCCTAAACCCATGTCCACCTTGGAAGTGATTAAAACTTGTCCATCACAACGTAAAGCATTGTTGTCCCCACTATGTGTTGTAGATTCCTTTGATTCTAGGTTGAACACCTTCGACATGGATCAAGGAGAACCCATGATGTCGTAAACCATTGCCGTCCAAGTTCCAGTCACAATTCGGATGTTGGTCATACATTGATGCATTATTGATGAAGGAGCATCCACCTACGTTATGTCAACCTTCATTTGGCAGAAACTTGGGTCCCCTACCATTCAACCTTCCACCACCGCTCTTCACGTCTATGATGTCCGCTCTACTCAGCCCCAAGGGATTCTCATGAATGTTGCTATTGAGTAAGCCAAAAAAATGGTTTTGATTGACATTGAGGTTTTCAATGCCCAACTTGATTACAACCTCCTCCTAGGATGTAGCTATATATATTCCATGCGAGTCGTGGCCTCTACTGTCTTTCGATTCTTGATGTACCCTCACAATGGGAAAAATTTTAGCATTGACCAATTGACATACTACGATCCAAAGGGGCCGTCCACACCAGAACCTGTCCTTCCCACTATAGACACTGTCATTGACAACACATCTATTACATCCTTATTTGTTGTTGGCCCAATATTTTTTTCCAACACTCCTATGATGAACGCCTTTTTTTCCTTACCACCTCCACCTTTGCCGACTGATGTATCATATTTGTGCACTATCACACCCGGTACCATCCCGACCACATCAAAAAATCAATTGCAATCCCAACCACCTTCATCTGGGAATTATTGAGGTTCGTTCCCGATCCACACAATTCCCTTTATTTTTCCACCATTTGGATTTGTGAGCAAGCCTATCATGGTTACTTTCAACCTACCAAATTTTACACTGGGAATTCCTATGTGGCACCTCGATCCACCCACCCTACCCTTGATTCCCCAGGTTGTGTTCACTCCCATACAACCCATTGATATGTTGTCACACCCACTTCCTTGTCCATCAAAGACTACTCCTATCTCCACGCATGCCCCTCCTCCTCCAAAAAAGGTTGGGGTGAAAGCCGCGAAAGAAATGACTGAACCATGTCTGGATCCTACTTGCGCATTGTGCGATGTCCAAGGCCATGTGATACAAAAATTTCCATATTTGACTCTGCTTCAAACCCACATGGACGCTATGGATGAGACGGATGGTGCTCCAATAGTCAACATCCCAAATCCGTTAGGAGTTAAGAATAAGTTATTGCGAACCAACCATCCTTGCACAATTTGTGGCTTATATGGTCATTACTCTCACCATTTCCCAGAATTTCCTGGGTATGGGTCATCTCTTTGCTACCTTCGAAAACACTGCCGTGAATCTTACATTTCTTTCCTCGAGGAGATTCACCCCCCGAATTCTTCCTCGGACACAACCAACACCATATACATGATCTCCAGTTCCAGTAGTCCTTCGATCTCCTTAGTCATAGAGGATCCCTCCCATCTATCTATGCATTATTTTAACAACAATGAGGAAATCATTGACGTTCTTTCAACTTTTGAGTACCCTTGGGACGATATGCACCACCACTCATTCTTTATCCCTGATGAACCCCTTTCATCGTCAAATCAGTACTCAGTTGAAGCCAAAGACTTCATCCATGGAAAAGTAGATTGGTTCAAGAACCCCATTCTGGAACTCAATTCCTTTGAAAAGGGAAACATGGCTAAAATTTCTCCAACTATTAAGGTCAATATATCAACCAAACCCGAGGTAGTTGAAGATATTACACTTGGAGCATCTTGCTCCCATGAAGAAGTTTCTTCTTAAAAAGCACTTTTTTCAAGAATTTCATGATATTTTGTCTTGGTCCTACACTGATATTCTTGTTCTTGATCCATCTATCATCGAACATCATATTGAAACATGGCCTAATGTTGCACCTGTATCCCAAAATCAAAGACCCATTCACCCCTCAAAGGCTCCTGCTATCAAAGTCGATATCGAAAAACTACATAAAGCAGGTTTCATATACCCCATCGTGTATACCACTTGGGTTTCCAATCATGTTCCTGTCAACAAAAAATAAAGTAGCATTCACGTCTGTACTAACTTCTATGACTTGAACTTGGCATGCCCCAAAGACAACTTCCCTACTCCGTTCATTGAACAAATAGTTGATGCGTGTGCCGACCATGAATTCTTTTCTTTCATGGATGGTTTCTATTTATAACCAAATTTAAATCTGAAAAGAGGACCAGTAGAAGATTGCTTTCACGATCCCCTGGTGCATGTTTGTGTATCGAGTTATGGCATTTGGCCTCTAAAATGCTAGAGTCACTTTTCAGTGGGCCATGACATTCTTCTTCCATGACCTTGTCCATATTATCTTGGTCTACCTAGATGACCTCATGACTCACTCTCAGAAGTGTTCCCAGCATCTCGATGACTTACAACAAGTTTTCCTATGATGTCGCAAATACAACATCCTCTTTAACCCCCTCAAGTGTGTGTTTTGTATCACAACTGGGTGTTTAATCGAATATCATATCTCACAAAAGGATCACAGTGGATTCATTGAAGGTTCAAGCAATTCTGAATCTCACCCCCCCCACATACTATGCTTCAATTGTAGAGTCTCCAAGGTAGGGCCAATTTCCTTTGCCAGAGGTTCCATGCCTGAGGTCATCCACCATGAGTGCACTTATAGAAGAGTTTTTATTTTTTGTTTTGCATATTTTTTTACCATGATTTGATGAACCCCTCCAATATTTTCTCCATGTCTAGTCATAGTGAGTCCATTGTAGGACTCCGTCATATCCTTTGCATGCAAGCGGGTCGATCTAACCCATTCACCTTGCCCCTGCATCGCCGGTAGCCCACTGGAGGGTGTGGTCCCACGTCTGCACATACACATAGTGTATGATCTAGCTACCACCATGCTAGTGTTAGGATATTTAGACACTTAGGAGTTAGTTAAGATCAACTTGTGTAATATATCTGTTAGGTAAAAGTGTGTTTCTTTAGTATGCATTTGTAAATATTCTAATCCAATGGTCACGATATGTTCTAGACATAGAGTGATCCGACGGTTCAACTTCTCTTAGATCATACCTACCATTGATTCGTGGATTAACACCCGATTGGTCTATGATCTCTATTTAAAGAGCATAGAGAGTCCTTGGCTAGTTGATCGATTATGAGAATCTCATGTAACTTTCTTTCTTTTGCATAATAAATTGCTCCAAGTAGCTATTTGGCTGGGGCCGTGGACTGTTTCCCTCTCGAGGGTTTTAACCACGTGACAAACATCGGTGTGTTGGTATGTGATCTATTTGGGTGAATCATTTGCTCAAGGTGTTCGGTCTTTTGGGAGTACCCTGTGTACCCGAACATGGTATCAGAGCTTTTATGAAGAGTCGCTTTCGGTTTTGATCAAGATCTGGAACTGGTGTTGCTGAAACTTTGATAGGGTTTATGATTCTAGATTTTTTATGCATTTGTGGCCTATGGGAGCTGTTCCATTGTGTCCAGAGCGTCGTTTCCATTTCAAAATAGTTTTTGTTTCACCAAAAACCATTTTCGTTTGCTCCAGAAACACCCATTTCGGCAAATTTGAAGGTATAATGTTACAGTGACGGATTTGTTTTTTGTAAATATCTCATATTTTATCAGTTTATTATTAGATCATTTTTGTTTTATTCTCGGACTATTGCCTTCCCTGACTACATATGCTCTTTGCCATGTACCTTGCGCGATTGCGGCGAATCAGAAACAGTAAGGGAAAGTTTTTTTTCTTGTCTTCTCAGCTACGTATGCTCTTTGCCGTGCACCTTGTGCGATCACGACAAATTAGAAATAGTGAGAAGACTTGAAAACATAGACTTTTCGAGTGAGCTAACCAATATCTAACCCCTTTATGTGGAAAAGTTTTTTTTGTTTGTGTTTTTTCGTTTTTTTTGTGATTTGCAGGAAAAGAAAGCAAGCATGGAGAACGAGAGAGAAGAGTAACAAAAAAAAAAGACCTCTTCCTATTTCCATTATTTTACGTATCTTTTAAACTTAGCTCACTTGATCCAAAGTTGCTTTATTACTTAATAGGTCTTGATTTCAAGTCTTATTAAGCTACTTTTTAGTGCATGCAATTTCTATTTTCAAGTTACTTTATTGTAAAAGTGCATCTCACATAAATAAAATAAAATAAAAGTGAGTCACTTAAGTTTTTAATTTATTGCCGCACTATTTAAAAGTCACATTATTGTAAAAGTGAACATCACTTATTCTACAAAAGTGATTCACTTCAAAGCAACTTTATTGTAAAAGTGATTGTCAAAGGTTGATCTTGGGAAGAGGGGGCTTCCTTTTTTAGTTGGTCAAGTTAATATCTGTCATGTCACTATTGGGGACATCTTCAACTTTTTCTTTGATCAAGCATAACTTCATCATCCAGAATCAGTTTTAAGTGTCATTTTTCTTAAAACCACATCTTTTTATGAGCTCTTTGCATCCATACAGTTATTTTTTGTTCTTTTAGCCATTACTTTACAGTATGGCCACCCCTTGTGATATTATACTTACAAGTTCTAACTATTTCTCATGGAAATCTCGTATGGAGGATGTTCTGTGAAGTAGGGGACTTTTCAAGATAACCTCAGGGAAAGAAACAGAACCCACTAATGATGATAAGAAAATTAAATGGAAAAATAGATGTGATGAAGCTCGTGGATTGATTGGGATGTCAATCTCTACTGATTTGTGATTCCACATATCTGGAATTGATGAACCTAATCTTGCTTGGAAAAAGTTGGAATCTGTGTTTGATAAACACAATGAAATTCAAGGTCATCAACTTGAGAATGAGTTGTTTTCCTTGAATCCAAATCATTTTTCATGCATTCAAGACTATTTATCTAAGTATAAAACTCTTAGACTATTATGTGTAGAATGCAAGATTAAGAAAGAAGACAAACAATGTCTTTATCATATTCTTTCAAAACTTGGACCTGCATATTCTGTTTTTGTATCTACATTCTACTCGATGAAAGAATCCTTGACTGCAGCTAGCTATCAAGAGCCTAGCCTTGAATCATTTTGGATTCATTAATTAGAGAGAAAGATAAGCTCATTCATCTTGGAATAATTAACAATGCAGATACATTTGAGAAATCCTTATTGTCCCAACAGAAAGAAAAGTCCACTCCTCCCAAGAAATAGAATTTTTACAATAATAAGCAAAACAACAAGGGTCCCAAACCTTATTAGTCAGCTCCTTCTTTAAAAAATGACAAAAGATCCAAGCAAAAAGGAAAGAAGACTGACAATCATTGCAATTTTTGTGGGAAAGATAATCATGATGAATCCAAGTGTTTTAAGAAGATGGCAGCCTTGGAAGCAGCAATGAAGAAGCACCACATCAGCCTATATTCATCTTCAGAATCTACCTCTCATGGACATGCACTTTGTGCTTCTAGTTACTCTTATACTGCATCTTCTTCTACTACTTCAATTGAATGGCTCATTGATTATGGAGCATCTTATCATATGGCTAAGGATAAATCCATCTTTTCTACTATGCATGAATGTAACACCAAACAAATATTTGTTGGTGATGATAGATCTCTAAGTGTTATACGATCTGGAACAGTACCAGTAGAAAATGGTCATTTCAGTGATGTACTATGTGTTCCAAAAATTTCTTGCAATTTGTTATTAGTCTATCAAATTACTCATTCAGGTGAAGGTAAAACTGTGGCGTTTACACCTCACCAAGTTGTAATCAAGGATTTTAAAAATCCTCACAATGTCCTTGCTATTGGAACTGTTGATGATATTACCAGGTTGTACAAATTTAACAACTTTGGGTCATCACCTTTTCCTTCAGTTTTTGTTGCTCATAGTGATAACTTGAGCAAAATTTGGCATAAGCGATTTGGTCACTTAAATTATCACTCATTGCAACAACTATGTAAAGACAATATGGTGACTGGTCTTCCGCTATTTTCTTGCAAGGACGGTGTTTGTTCCGGTTGTGTACTTGGAAAACATCATCGGGATAGTTTTGACAAATGTGCCTCTTGGCACGCCTCGGTTCCCTTCGATCTTGTGCATAGTGACTTGTGTGGCCCTCTTCCATCTGTTTCCTTTTCTGGTTTCAAATATTTCTTAACTTTCATTGATGACTACTCCAGACACACTTGGGTTTACTTCCTAAAACTTAAGTGCGAAGTATTTAACATGTTCTTAGCCTACAAGGCCCTTGTTGAAAAATAATCTAGTCATCAAATTATTAAGTTAAGATCTGACAATGGAGGACAATATGTTAACAACAAGTTCACTACTTTTTGCACTGAACAAGGAATCCAACAACAACACATTGTTCCATATACACCACAACAAAATGGTGTAGCTGAACGGAAGAACTGCACTTTAAAAGAGATGGTTAATTGTATGATCTAATCTAAGGGACTAAGTCTTCAATATTAGGCTGAGGCCATAAATTGTGCAAATTACATAGTTAATCGCACACCCACTAAAGTTTTACAAGGTATAACACCGGAAGAAGCATGGAGTAAAATTAAACCAGATGTAAGTCACTTTCGTGTGTTTAGATGTGAAGCATGGGCTCACATTCCGGATGAAAAATGGAAAGCATTGCAGCCTAAAAGTGAAAAGTGCATATTTGTTGGATATTCTGAAGATGTAAAAGGTTATAGACTTCTTCATCCCTGTTCACATGATATAATCATTAGAAGAGATGTTAAATTTGATGAAAATCTCTTAGCCTGCGAGACTAACTTGGCGGGTGTGCCATCTTTGGCCTGTGAGCCTGATTCGACGATTGTGCCTTCTTCTTCTTCTTCTTCTAGCTTCCTTGATAGGTTTCCAACTCCAATTTCTAATGATGACAGTGGGGATGAAAATCCACCTCTGCCTTCTCATGTTCCTCCAATTGCACCAGCACCAATACTTCCTCGATGGGTCCATTCAACATGTGAAGCAATTGGTGATCTTGTCCGTGATCCTAGAGATCAACGACGAACACATTCTCAGTTTCAGCGAGCCTCTTCTCTTTTAGCTCAAGTTTTCGAGAATCACGATCCAAAAAATTTTGCAGAAGCTTCAGGAAATCTAGATTTCCATGCAGCTATGGATGAAGAAAATCGTTCCTTAATGGCGAACGATACTTAGGATCTTGTTCCTCTTCCAAAAGGAAGAAAACTTGTCAAATGTAAATGGGTCTACAGAACTAAGTATGCATCAGATGGAAGTGCTGAAAGAATTAAGGCAAGGTTAGTTGCCAAAGGTTTTTCCCAAGTTGAAGGGATTGACTACAATGAAACCTTTGCCCCTATAGCAAAAATGAACTCCATCCGCCTTGTTCTTTCCCTTGCATCCTTACATAACTGGGAAGTACATCAAATGGATTTCAAGTCTTCCTTCTTACATGGTGATTTACATGACGAAATTTACATGGAACAACCTCTTAGATATGTTCAAGATAACTCTAGCCTTGTTTGTCTCCTTAAGAAATCCTTATATGGCCTTAAGAAAGCTCCTAGAGCTTGGTATGCCAAAATGGATAGCTTTCTCCTTGACACTGGTTTTTCTAGATGCCATTCTAACCCCAATGTTTATACCAAGAAAGTAGGAAACCATCTCATCATACTTGTTATTTATGTTGATGATCTTATCCTTACTGGTAGTGACCCTAAACTTATAACCCATGTGAAATATAGTCTTAAGCAAAATTTTGAAATGACAGACTTAGGACATTTACATTATTTTCTTGGTCTCCGAGTCTTGCAAACCAAAGAAGGAATCTTTCTTTCCCAGTCTAAGTATGCTTGTGACCTTCTTTGTCACTTCCACATGGAAGATTGTAAACCAGCCCCTTCTCCCTTCCAATCTGGAGTCAAACTTTCTGCCACTTATACTTCCCCTGAAGTAGATGCCACCTTGTATTGTCAGCTTGTTGGTAGTATTTTATACTTGACTCATTCCTGTCCTAACCTTTCCTTTGTCGTTGGTCGTGTTGCCCGTTATATGAAAAATCTTCATGAAAGTCACTAGAAAGCAGCAAAAAGAATACTTCGATATATTTGAGGTACAATTCAGTTTGGGATTCATTACAGTACAGGGGGGAAACCTTTGTTGGTTGGTTTCATTGATTCAGATTGGGTCGGTGATCCTGATGATCGAAAGTATACTGCAGGTTATGTTTTTAGTCTGGGATCTGGACCTATCACTTGGGCTTGTAAGAAACAACAAGCACTTGCTCTTTCTTCAGCAAAAGCAGAATATGGAGCCGCAGTTTATGCCAGTCAGGAAGCTTTATGGCTTCGACATATCCTTTCAGAGTTTGGATTTGAGCAGCAGCAGCCTACTCCACTTTGGTGCGACAATCAAAGTGCCATCAAGTTTTCCAAAGATCCAGTTCTACATCAACGGAGCAAACACATTGAACTACACATGCACTTCATCAGAAATCTTGTTCATGATAGTGTTATTGAAGTTCTCTATTTCCCTACAGATGATCAAGTTGCAGACATCTTCACCAAGTCTCTTACAGAAGCGAAGTTTTCTAAACTTCAGTCTATGTTAGGAGTTTAGGAATGTGTCCTTAAGGGGGGATAGGCTCTAATGCCTCCTTCCTTCTCCTAATAGTGTCACTTTTGTAAATCCTTCAATCCTATCCCAAGTTGTTCTTAAGGGGGGTTGTTAGGATATTTAGACACTTAGGAGTTAGTTAAGATCAACTTGTGTAATATATCTGTTAGGTAAAATTATGTTTCTTTAGTATGCATTTGTAAATATTCTAATTCGACGGTCACGATATGTTCTAAACATAGAGTGATCCAATGGTTCAACTTCTCTTAGATCATACCTACCATTGATCTGTGGCTTAACACCCGATTGGTCTATGATCTCTATTTAAAAAGAATAGAGGGTCCTTGGCTAGTTGATCGATTATGAGAAGCTCATGTAACTTTCTTTCTTTTTCATAATAAATTGCTCCAAGTAGCTATTTGGCTGGGGCCATGGACTATTTCCCTCTCGAGGGTTTTAACCACGTGACAAACATCGATGTTTTGATCTGTGATCTATTTGTGTGATGCAGTTGCTCAAGGTGTTCGGTCTTTTGGGAGTACCCTGTGTACCCGAACAAATGTTAGGATATTTAGACACTTAGGAGTTAGTTAACATCAACTTGTGTAACATATCCGTTAGGTAAAAGTGTGTTTCTTTAGTATGCATTAGTATGCATTTGTAAATATTCTAATCCGACGGTCACGATATGTTCTAGACATAGAGTGATCCGACGGTTCAACTTCTCTTAGATCATACCTACCATTGATCCGTGGCTTAACACCCGATTGGTCTATGATCTCTATTTAAAAAGAATAGAGGGTCCTTGGCTAGTTGATCGATTATGAGAAGCTCATGTAACTTTCTTTCTTTTTCATAATAAATTGCTCCAAGTAGCTATTTGGCTGGGGCCATGGACTATTTCCCTCTCGAGGGTTTTAACCACGTGACAAACATCGATGTTTTGATCTGTGATCTATTTGTGTGATGCAGTTGCTCAAGGTGTTCGGTCTTTTGGGAGTACCCTGTGTACCCGAACAAATGTTAGGATATTTAGACACTTAGGAGTTAGTTAACATCAACTTGTGTAACATATCCGTTAGGTAAAAGTGTGTTTCTTTAGTATGCATTAGTATGCATTTGTAAATATTCTAATCCGACGGTCATGATATGTTCTAGACATAGAGTGATCCAACGGTCAACTTCTCTTAGATCATGAATACCATTGATCCATGTCTTAGCACCCGATTGGTCTATGATCTCTATTTAAAGAGCATAGAGAGTCCTTGGCTAGTTGATTGATTATGAGAAGCTCATGTAACTTTCTTTCTTTTGCATAATAAATTGCTCCAAGTAGCTATTTGGTTGGGGCTGTGGATTGTTTCCCTCTCGAGGGTTTTAACCACGTGACAAACATCGGTGTGTTGATATGTGATCTATTTGTGTGAAGTGGTTGCTCAAGGTGTTCATTCTTTTGGGAGTACCCTGTGTACCCAAACAAATGTTAGGATATTTAGACACTTAGGAGTTAGTTAAGATCAACTTGTGTAATATATCTGTTAGGTAAAATTGTGTTTCTTTAGTATGCATTAGTATGCATTTGTAAATATTCTAATCTAACGGTCACGATATGTTCTAGACATAGAGTGATCTGACAGTTCAACTTCTTTTAGATCATACCTACCATTGATCCATGGCTTAACACCCAATTGGTCTATGATCTCTATTTAAAGAGCATAGAGGGTCCTTGGCTAGTTGATCGATTATGAGTAGCTCATGTAACTTTCTTTCTTTTGCATAATAAATTGCTCCAAGTAGCTATTTGGTTGGGGCCATGGACTGCTTCCCTCTCAAGGGTTTTAGCCACGTGACAAACATCGGTGTGTTGATCTGTGATCTATTTGTGTGAAGCGGTTACTCAAAGTGTTCGATATTTTGGGAGTACCTTGTGTACCCAAACAAATATTAGGATATTTAGACACTTAGGAGTTAGTTAAGATCAACTTGTGTAATATATCCATTAGGTAAAAGTGTGTTTCTTTAGTATGCATTAGTATGCATTTGTAAATATTCTAATCCGACAGTCACGATATGTTCTAGACATAGAGTGATCCGACGGTTCAACTTCTCTTAGATCATACCTACCATTGATCTGTGGCTTAACACCTGATTGGTCTATGATCTCTATTTAAAGAGCATAGAGGGTCCTTGGCTAGTTGATCGATTATGAGAAGCTCATGTAAATTTCTTTCTTTTGCATAATAAATTTCTCCAAGTAGCTATTTGGCTGGGGCCATGGACTATTTCCCTCTCGAGGGTTTTAACCACGTGACAAACATCGGTGTGTTGATCTATGATCTATTTGTGTGAAGCAGTTTCTCAAGGTGTTCGGTCTTTTGGGACACCCTGTGTACCTGAACAACTAGCATATTGTCAGATCCCTAGACCTGTCCTAGAGGTCGAGGCATCTCAGGATCTTCCCAGTAGTCCATGCTCATGTATGGATAGTCCTCTATGAGGATAGGAAGCTACCACCACCACGTAAAATCTCTCGGGTGAAGAGATGACATGTACTAGACTGCCTCCCTCCCTACTTTCTTTGGTCCATTTCCCTGAGTCACCTCGATTTGCATTCCACCACGCAAGTCAAATCTTGTATGTATTGGCATGTTCAGGAGCCCTCCACTCCATCCATACTACACAGTTGGCCATATTTACCGCCATCCATCATCCCATAAGGGGGCCCCATTAGTGTTCTGCTTTTATTCCTCTCAGCCATGTTCACAACATAACCTCTTTCCATATATCAAACACTTCCCCCTTGCTTGATTGACCATCACATAGTTTATGTTAAGCTCTTTTTTGACTTCTAAAAAATGAAAAGATTGATGAGAAGCTCGTTAAAGTATTTGAAATAGGGTCTACGTGGCCTCGTTTATTTCCTTTTTTGGACCCCATAGACTATTATAAGAAAAGGATCACCCTAGCACCTTCTAGCTAGGAACTTTTCCCTTTGTACCCTTTTATTCTTTCTCGGACATTGGGACCGCACTTTACGAAAAATCTCATTATGGGTTGTCTTTAAGCTCTTTTCCATCCCTATCATAAACATAATATTGCTGAGCAAACTTAGTTTCATTCATGCTCATAAAAGTATTTGGAGGATTGTCTAGTTAGTATAGGTTTAACCTTTTCCAGCCTGGTTGGACTACCAACAGTAAAGAAGTCTACCTTCCCCAAAGGTTGGGAGAGCTCTTCTTTGTATACTTTTATCCTTTTTTGGTATTAGGAGACTATTAACAAAAAATAGACCACAATAGAGTCTTCTTTCTATTTTTATAATCTCTAAAAATGAAAACACCATCAAGCATTTACTTTCTTGGGCTCGTTAAAAATCTACGAGATCATGTCATATTGAGCTTACTTCTATCCCTTCTTTGTGCTCCTTAAAATATTAAGAATGACCAAACGATGTCTTTAGGTACCACCACATATGATATCACATCATCGTAGCTTCCCCCCATTGAGTCACCTTTGTTTAGAGTATTCTACGATGAGACTTCCTTGGATCCCCTGGATACCACTAGTCCACTTACCTCCCTCAGTATTTCCCTTTTGCATTTATCTTCCTGATATTACAGCTATGATCCCCCTCCCATAAGTTAGTTTCATTTTCTGCTAGGTCATCCCTGGGTACCACTAGTCCACTTACCTCCCCCATTATTTCCCTTTTGCATTTATCTTCCTGATATTACAGCTATTATCCCCCTCCCATAAGTTAGTTTCATTTTCTGCTAGGTCATCCCTGTCATCATACTCTAAAGAAAGGAAGCTTGAGTTCCCCATACTCCCCGAACCGTGTTCCCTCATTCAATGTGTTAGTCCCCATATTATTCCACATATTTGGTTATCCCCCTCACACTTCTAATCAAGGACACGAAATTTTCTTGATTGGTTGTAGATATCCCTCTGTCGACATCAGTACATCTATTCCAGAGGATAGACCCAGAGGTCCCTATATCCTAGTTTCATCCACCTCATTGATGAGTTCCTTGGACCACTTGAAAGGAGTCATTAGTTCCTTTCAAGTTGGTTTTGTATCACGTGCTCGACTTCAGCTACATCATCTCACCATTAAGATTTGTATAGGGTATTTGTTCATTCATTATTTGGTCAACGACCCCAGTTGTCACCTAAATCTAGCACATTGGTGAGTCTATCATGGGACCCACATAGTTACATGTCCCTTGTGATTTCCAAGCTGCATTGGCGACAGTGTTCGGAATCCCTTGATGTTGTGCTTCCATGTCTCTCCAATACTTGACGCTATATATTGTACCACAAAGATTTTGATTCTCAATCAGTGAGTCCCTCCAGTTATGTACACTTCCAAATCTAGCAGAGCAACATGTGTGATGATGGTGAATTCCATTGGAATGCCATTGTTTCTATGTATCGGTTCTTCATATCAGCATTGTATTCTACCTCCCATTAAAAGCACCATTAAGTATCATCATTTGTATATGTATTGATTGGATCCCATGTTTTGAGCCTTGATCCCCTAATTTATTCTTTTGGCATTGTTATAAGAAAGGGTATGCCCTCCTCATCCATATACATGTCACACATTATATGTATCTCATCCATTTTTTAGAACCTATAGTAAAAAACCAAAAGCCGCCATAGTTCGAACGGGGAAGCTCCACTTCTCCATGGGTCTCTCTAGTATATCCAATGTTGTCACCATTATTCCCATGATCCTATGATGTCCATCATCCATATGATGAGCTCGTGCCCTCACACATCAGGGGGAAATCTATTAACACAAAAAAAAATTCACCTAGCTCTACATGGTCTAAACCATATACATACATCATATTCCCACCATATTTCCCTTAATTTTGACCTTCACAATTGTATTTCCACAAAACATGGTCTGAAACACCATTATTCCTTCCCCTAAATGAAGGGATAGTGAGAATTTATTATGGTTTACATTCACTCTCTCCCAAAAAAGGGTTAAAAAACCCTAAAAAGGAGAACAGTTCAAAAAACCACAGACATATACCATGGGCAAAAAAATACCATGGGTCATCACCTTGGGTTAAAAAAACCCTAATATCATACTATAAATACATTGTGAAGGGCTCCCCCAATACACTCATACCTTTTTCATTCACCTGTGGTTATGCTGCGCCATTTTTATCTTACCACATACTTTCTTGCCACCAATCCCACCTCCACGCCATTTCCCATGGTGTACGTTGAGACATTCTCCATACCCACTTTCGATCCATTCCCCATTTGACAACTGTCCGTGGAGACAACTGGAGACCTAACCCGTGGAGCTGTGGAACCACTTCATAGGACGGCTATGGTGACCCATATTGTAGAAGAAAGGTGTGATCAATTTTTGTTTATTGCATTAGTTTATCAGATATATATGTTAAAATGATAAAAAATATTTGTTTCCAGTTGTTAGTTTAGTTTAATTTTTTTCTTTTCCATTGAAACCTTCCTTATGATAACAGTGATCTAAGGTTGGTGCTTTTTCACATAATAGGGGAGAAATCCTCGTTACAGAACAACCATGGGACTAACTCAGATATGATCGAATTGAAGGAATGTAAGGTAACCACAGAGGTAAACGTTGGTAAATAATTCCCTTAAACGTGGAACTCCAAAACAAGTGACTTGTCAGCATTGAATCAATGAGGAAGAGACCAAACACAATGAAAATACAAGATGATGCATTATTTAAATTGACTCAAAGGATTAAAACGTCTCATGAAAGTGGATTGTCTCGATCACAAGATAATTACCCAACTGTTTGAATGAAATGCAGACAGGAGCCATGTTCAAGGGTGAGTATAAGATGCCATTAATACAAATGAAAAATGTTTTCCCATTACCTTAATTTCCCCATCACGATGGATGAATACCTCTTTTATTTTTAACGATATGGAAAAGGGAAACACACACTCGATATATCTCATCATAGGATGAGCCCAATATCACATGTTTTATGAGCCTAAGAAAGGAGGGGTTCATTCGGAGAAAAGGGTCCTTCATCGTTTTATTTTACGATTCCGAAGAAAGTAAACTTAGTATCGTTTCATGTTTGAAGAGCATGAAATGACTAAAGAAAACTCCAAGATGGAATTTTTCGTAAGTTTAGTCCTAGGATCTGAAAAAGTGTAAATCAATACCAAGGAGAACTCTTCTAGTTATGATGAACTAGAGTCTACCTTTTTTGTAAATGAGTCTAAAATGTCTGAAAAAGGGTAAACTATCACTGGGTATATGACCTTTCAAATACATTTATAGGGGTGAAAGAAATAAGTTTGGTTGGCAATATTTTCCTATTTAGGGAATCTGAAAAGAGCTTAAAGACGACTCTAAGGGGTTCGTTTTTTGTGTTAAGTTTTGAGAGCCCGAAAAAGTGATAAAAGTATTCTCAAAACCTTTTTATTGGTTTTTAATGAGCATGACTACGGTTTAAAAAATTCTCATAATCTTTTCAATTTGACACGGAGTATGAAAAGGTAAAAAAGACACTCATTTGTAGCAAAAAAATGTCCAATCTAGTCCTGAAATTTCTACAAAACTCCATTAAAACACTTTCACATTCAAAACATTAGAAGAGATGGAAAAAATTAAATAATGGTTAACTAATTAAAATTTTATTTTTCATTTTTAATCCAAAAATAGCATAAAAAGGGCCAATAGTGTTGGCAGGGGTCTGGGTAAGTGAGTTGCGCAAGCTCACATGACATTGTGATGGGCCAAATCCACACGATAGGCGGAAGAATAACCGTTTTTGGAATTTCTTATGCAATTTTGTACCATTTGACCACATTTTGTGGATATAGGTCACTATTTTGTTAGAAGCTAGTTAGAAGTGGACCTTGGATGTAAAGGCACAAGCCTATATATAGAATTAGAATTGCAATTGTAATGGGACCATCAGGGAGATATCATATTATTGAATCATTGTGTAGCATCAGAGAGGTGGAAGATCAAGTGATTGGTCCATTTTTGTGATCTATTTTCTTATCGCTTCATTTTGTTCATGAGCAGTTTTGACTATGTCTGTGTCAATCAACTCTTGAATCCTGGGTTGTGATCAGTCTCCTACTATGGAGAAGTACTATATGATGTGGATCTGTTCCGCAGAAGTAATATGACATGACGGATGTTTCCCTAAATTGATCTTGTCTTTTATTTTTGTCTTTATGTGCTGCGATGTCAATGATGACTGCTTACTAAATCGGTTATATGAATGAATGTTACTACTGCGATGAATAAGTAAATGATGCGACCTGTTAGCGATCCACTAGTTATGATGATAGATCTGTAATGAATTTTGCGATTCTGATTAACTCTCTCTGAAGTATCTAATGATTAAACTATTTAGTTCCTGATGCCCCACCCTCCCTTCTTACTGCCAGAAACTTGGTTCCAAAAGCTCTCCCTCAACATCTCGGGTGAGACTTCATCTGCTCTATGGGTGTTGCTGGGCAGGTTCAAACCTGTCTGGGCCGGTGCTCAGGGACATCGTGTTGGTTGGGTGTTGAAAAAGTGGGAACCCCTGTCAACGAGGCTTTGTTGGTGGGTTTTTCCAACAAATGGTTCCATTGTTGGGAACTCTTT
This sequence comes from Pseudotsuga menziesii, assembly GCA_001517045.1. NCBI lineage: Eukaryota > Viridiplantae > Streptophyta > Pinopsida > Pinales > Pinaceae > Pseudotsuga > Pseudotsuga menziesii. The sequence goes on from LPNX010635207.1 coordinate 149,405, forward strand.
GCAACTGAAGGGAGGATATGTTGTGGAATCCAACTAAACCGAAGATCAAAGATTGGATCGACCTAAAGTTTCGAGAATTTGATGAAGTAGAGAATCATAATTTGAAGTTGTTGACAAATGATTGGATGGCCAAATATATCTACTATGGTGCCTACGAATGGTTCTTCTATGATTTTCCAATCCTACTATATGAGTGGCTAGCGCAGTTCACTTATAAGAAGAACAACCATCAAGGAGGGGAACTGACATCCTAGACCCCTGAATTGATCCAAGAGTTGCAAGAAACTGACAACAAGGAATCGCTAGCTATTAAAGTATGGATGGATAGTATTCTGGAAGGATACATCACTGAGTTTGTTGTCGATACCAATAAGTCATATAGCGAAACAGAAAGAGAGTTCTTCAACGTACTATGAGGTAGGTTCTTGTTGTCTTTACAATTATCTATTAAGATGCTTGTCTATGAGAAGGGTATTCTAGAAATGCACCTCGAGTAGTGGAACTCTGGTGTATGGAGGTCGTGGACACTGCGACGGAAGGGGGGAGGAAAATGGAAAGATAAGGGGTAAATGGGTATGAGTTCTGATGAGAATGTGAGGGTTATCGAGGAAACAAGTGGTTGTATGAGGGGAAGAGCAAGGTTTTGACAAGAGAAGAGGAAAAGGACAAGGGAAGGTTCTGCTATGATCGAGATGCAAGGCCGTGAAGAACAACCATATGGGATGATTCGACCCTACAGTGACGATGAGGATGACCAAACCTAGGCTATGCCCAGGGTAGCAGTGATCTCGAATCCCATCAGTAATGTGTCCACACCTCCGTGAAACAGGTAGAAAAGCGCATTCTACATCCGCTTGTCTAACATGACAGTAACGGTCTAGTAGTAGATCACCATTTGGAGGAAGAAGGACTAGAATGGTGGGAAATGAGATGAAGCTACCAATGTTCCATGGAAACAGGACTGGTGACCCAAAATAGTATTGGTTCTTGTGTGAAGTGGCCTGGACTTCCAGATAGATTGTGGACAGTGATATCAATAAAAGATAATTGGAAACCACCCTCAAGGGTCGTGCACTTGACTGGTACATGAGATTCATGCAAGTTCCTCAGGGAACCACGGAAAAAACAATGAATGAGATCTGGGAAGGGTTATTCAAGGAATTTAAGAAACCAAAATATGAAGCCCAGTGTATTACAAAACTCAAAGAGATCAAGTATTTTCTGAATGAAACTATTTGGTATTTTGATCAATACTTTAAGACGTTGATGGCCCGAGTTAGCTTCAAAATGAGCGATGTTCAGCATAAGGACTGGTTCGTCGTTGCACTAGTCTTAGACATTAGACAACAGTTAATGCAACAAAAGATTGTGACATAGAGCGAGGCTCTGGAGATCACGATGAAGGTAGAAGCTTCGCCTATTGGGGAGACTGTAGCTGGCATGAACTAGATTCAAGTGCAGCTAGCAAATTTGACACTCTGGCCATAAGATATCAAGAAGGGAAAGGAAGAATATGATGACCTCTGCTGCACACGGTGTCATGTGGATGGATACACCAAGGAAACCTGTCTGACTTTCCAAAATTATTTGCTCTCAGGAGCACCGAAACCCTTGAGTTTCACTGGTGTACCATGGTGTCATGTATTTCAGGTATATGGGCATCGACACAAAAAATATAGCTACATGTAGAAGATGGTTACAAAGGCAGAAAGTGTGTATTGTGGCTTTTGTCACTCAGTGGGGCACGAGGAAAAAGACTATTGAGCTTATGAATTGTTTCAAGAGAAAACATATGATTCATACTTTGTGAAGTGCAAGGATCCCCACATGATCTAGAAATCATAGACTCAGCCACAGATGGCACAGCCAACATCCTAGGTGCAATATACACCACCTCTTCCAATGCAGTTTATTCCATTGTAGTCATAGCCACAGTTTGCACCACAGCCACAGTTTGTAGCACAACCACAGTTTGCACCGCAACCACAATACAATCAATTTCCAATCACTTAGCCTCAACTATAGTATGTTTCGAGTAGCACACTACATTCAGCAGCAACCAAATCCCCCACAGCAGCTATCCCAACCACAATATCAAGAAGCATCTCAATCGCAGTACCAGTGGCAAGGAGGATTTCGAGGAGGATTTAGGGGACAAGGAGGAGGCTTCAAACGAGGGGGAGGACAAGGTCAAGAATCAATCTAGTGTTACACCTATGGAGTATTTGCGCACTACCAGAGGGAGTGTCCTCATGCAAAATGTACATACTATGTAGAAAGAGAGAATAATGTTGAAAATTTCCCTCGATTGATTGCAAAGTGGTAGGACTTGAACATCCCCCAGTTGTAGAACCAGTTCCAAAACCAAAACCAAGTACAGAACAAACATCCATTGTAGAATCAAACTCAGATCCTGCTGCAAAATCAAAATTAGCCTATGAACACACTGACAAATAAAAATCCACCCCTGAACCAAGCTCATAACCAGAATCAAGGACCGACGGTTGTGACGATTCTAGTAGAACCCAGATCCCAAGTTGTCGACGTTGTTGTCGTCACTCGTGCAGGTGCGATGACTGGAGAAGATGGACCCCATCAACAAGTTCTGTTTGCTGGGAATAAAAAAGAAACATTTGATATTGCGACAGAGAAAGATATCTTCTTTGAGGCCAAGGATGCAATTGGGAGAAATCCAGGTAAGTCACCTATTGTTGAAATTCCATCTTCTTTTGATCCTTTTATAGAGGAAGGACCATCGTGACAGCATGGTACCTTGCAACATTTTTTTGAGAGTTGGCTGTTGCTAGCTAGAGATCCCAAGGCTCTTTTCAAGATTGAGTAGTTCTTATACCACTAGAATAAGATACTGAAGGATTCTACAGTAAATTCCCTCCAGAAGAGAAAAACAGGCAAGGAGATGAGAATGAACATCCAAATCAAGGACTATGAAGTCGACTCAGTTATTCTAGATCTTGGGTTGGATTTGAATATTTTGACCAAGAAGACTTGGAAGCTAATGGGAAAACCAACTTTGGGATGGTCCCCTGTACAACTACGACTAGCAAATCAAGCCAAAGTTTAGCCTATTGCTCGAGTCTCCAACCAGGTCGTCGATGTCGAAGGTATGAAGACATATGTTGATTTTGATGTTATTGAAGTAGTTGATGGTGGAGGCTCCTATCCCATTTTGCTGGGGATTAGATGGGCCAATGATAGCATGGTAGTTATAAATTTAAAGAAATAGTTTATGACATTCAAAAATCAAGATATCAAGGTCATTGCTCCCATTGACCCTCATGAAGGACGACAGTACATTGAAATTGTCAAGGATGAAGTTGGTAGAGGCTAGGATCATGCCTATAATATCTCCGAAGACTATATCCACCCTACCGCTGATGGAAAACTTGGATGGCGTAGCACTAGCTCTGCGTCCTTTGATTCTGATGATGCTTTAGAAAATTGGAAAAATTAGTTGCATGAGGTATATTTTATAAAGTGTGGACTAGTCACGCAATCCCTACATCATGTTGCAACTGGTATTATCAAGTTTCCAATATACGAGGGGCTTCCAGGTTTGTTAGGATTCCTTAAATAATTTGAAGGAAAAGTGTATGAACCATAGAGGTTGTTGGCACTGGAAGAAGCATTGAAGGCCACCCCAGCACACTGGTGGGAAACTCACAAGCAAACAATCCATGAATGGGCACAGTTTTGACTGTTGTCAATGGTGCACTTTGGTGATTCAAAGATCTATCATGTTGGGAGATATGTTGGGTAGAATGAACCCACTGGTCATTTGATGGAATTTTAGGCCTTGTGGGCATCGTGACCCAAGGATGAGTGGGTCCATGCTTTTGTTCTACTTTGGAAGATATGCCTAGATCCTGGTATGTAGCAGTAGAACAACGCAGAATTGTAACTACCTAGGAGGAGTTGTCGATTTTCTTTGTGCGGACTTTTAGTTTCCGAGATGCTAACCCTGAGGTCCATAATGCACTCCAACTCATATGCGATGTAGTATTGAAGAATGTCCCATTTGCATACCCTGTAGATCCGCATGCACGGTGTCATATTCAATCCATGATGACATGTTACAATCTATTTGGAGAACCTGAAGATGATGATGACATGAGAAATGTCAATATTCCGGAATCAGAAGGAAGTTGTGATGTTGCAACACTAGACATACCAACTGACCCCATGAGTTAGCCACTTAAGATTAGAAAGGTTAACATTGGGATGGAAGAGAACCCGGAGTTTGCTCATATTGAGGACTGTTAGGATGATGAAACAATGTCATAGATCACAGATTTGCTGCATGAGTTCCAGGATCTCTTTTCGACACAATTCTCAGAAATGAAAGGGATATTAGGGGATCTAGCCTGAGATGAAAATCCCGTTGAAACTAGATGTGAAACCAGTTCGACAGAGACCGTATAGACTAAACCCGTGATACAAAGAATGTGTCAAGGATGAGCTCAACTGAATGTTGGACGTCGAAATCATCGAGCCTGTCAAAGAATTGGAATGGATAAGCCCTATGGTGGTTAAATATGAGAAGATTGGAGAGGTTTGCATTTGTGTCGACCTAAGAAATTTGAACGATGCCTGCCTACATGATCCTTTTCCAACACCCTTTACAGATAAGGTCCTTGAAGGGGTAGGCAGTCAAAAGATGTACTCCTTCACGAATGGCTTTTCGGGGTATCACCAAATTCGAATCGCAAAAGAATATCGAAATAAGACCACATTTGTCACTGAATGGGGTTGTTTTCAATATACAGTCATGCCATTTGGATTGAAGAATGCACCAGTGATATTTTCTCGGTTGCTCGTCGTTGTGTTCAAAAATTTCATTTAGAAGTTCCTGTAGGTATACATGGATGATTGGACAATTTATGGTCTAGTTTAGGATCATTTAACAAACCTACAATTGATGCTGGAAATATGTCGACAACATCAAATTGCATTGAATTCAAAGAAGTGCATTTTTTGTGCACCATTTGGAAAGATGTTAGGGCACATAGTGTGCAAGCAAGGTCTTTTGGTTGACCCTGCTACCACTGACTAATGTGAAAATGCTTTGTGTGACACTGGGACACACTGGGTACTATTACAAGTTCATCAAAGGATATGCTGCGATTACTTCCCCTATGGATAATTTGTTAAAGAAGGATGTTGCATTTGAGTGGAATCAAGAGTGTCAAGGAATCTTTGACACACTGAAGGCCAAGATGCCGCCAATGCCTATACTTGTATTTCCTGACTAAAACAAGTAATTCCATGTCCATGTCGATGCCTGTTATGTGGTGCTGGGGGTAGTGCTTGCGCAACCAGGCAAGGGCGACCTGGATCATCTGACTGAATTTTCAAGTAGGAAACTGTCATTTGCTGAAAGGAATTACACAACCACTAAGAGGGATGGCTTGGCTATGGTTTACGCACTGCAAAAGTTTAGACACTATCTGTTGGGTGGTCACTTCAAAATGTTCATGGACCATTCCGCTTTGCAATATCTGGTCAATAAGCCTGTGTTGGGGGGTAATATCTGTCGATGGCTGCTACATTTCCAGGAATTTGACTTTGAGATAATTGTGAAGCTAGGACGATTGAATGTTGGTCCTGATCATCTATCCCGCATCAAGATAGGAGAAGAACCTGCCAATATTAATAATGGATTTCCTAATGTGCAATTGTTCCGGGTAGATATTGCAAAGGAACATTATGCTCCAATCATTTAGTTCTTGGCAACTGGAGTTTCCCTAGAGGACCTGTCGACCAATCAGAAGAAGCAGTTGGTAGTGAAGGCTTCGAATTTCCAGCTGATTGTTGGCAATTATAAAAACTTGGACTAGATGAGATCTTGTCACGATGCATCTTACTGCATAGGCATACTATGTGTAAGGTGTTGTACGCTAGGCTATGGTGGCCTACTTTACATAACGATGTGGCAGATTATGTGTGGAGCTGCGATGTCTATTAGCGCATCAAAAAAATATCACGACGGGATGAGATGTCACTTGTGCCATAGGTAACCCTACAACCCTTTGATAAATGGGTCATGGATTTTTGGGGTCTAATTAATCCACCAAAAAATTGAATTGTGTGCGCTACATCATTATGACAACTAAATATCTAACGAGCTGGGAAGAGGTTGTGCAAGTTGTGGACTGCACTGCTGCGACAGCAGTGAAATTCATATTTGAGAATATTGTGACATAGTTTGGATTTCCCAAGCTATTGATGAGTGACTAGGGCAGTCACTTTATCAATCAAATGATGAGAGCACTAACTGAGGAGTTGTAGGTGCAGCATAAGAAAAGCACACCATACCATCCGCGGGAAAATGGGGCTGTCGAGGCCTTCAACAAAATATTGGAAACCGCGCTTACAAAGGTATGTAATGTTATTCGCAACATCTAGGATTTGAAAATTCCAGCGGTACTATGGGCATATCACACCCCTTGTAAAAGGTTGATGAGACAAACACCGTTTAATTTGGTATATGGGAAAGAGGCAGTCATGCCTATGGAATATATTGTTCCTAGTTTGTGTATTGCTCCTGCGACTAGCATGGATGATGCAAAAGCACTAGAGGAGCACATCACATAGTTGATTCAGCTTGAAGAGGACCACTTTATCGCAGGCTTCCACCAGCACATCGAGAAGGATCGACAGAAGGCGTGGCATGATCCCCACATTAAGAGCAATCAATTTACACAGGGATATTTGGTACTGTTATATGACAATAAGTTCATGAAGCATCTAGGTAATTTACATATGCACTGGTTAGGCCCGTATCTTGTTCATTCAATTACTTCTAAGGTACAATTCAATTACAGAAATTAGATGGTGCGGTGCTACCGAAACTTGTGAATGGAAGCTGCTTGAAGCCCTATCAAACTGGGCCTGAGTCGCGCAATGCTTGAGGCACTGCGCAAGAGTAAACAAAAAAAGGGGGGGCGGACAAGAGGGCCATAGTGGGTCAAGGATTCAGCAGTGCATAGCCAGGTATCCCTATAGAATAGTTAAGAGGGGGTCATGTGACAACAGGAGGTTGCACCAAAGGAAGAGAGTTATGCCAAGGTGGTCGGTCAGATGAAGGGGATACGACAAGACAATATGGCGCGTCTGCAAGCAGCTACGACGATAGGATCACAATCAGACAAAGGAACGAGCTTGTATGATAGGCTCTCACCAAAGAAGAGTGGCTCTCACTATACAGAAAAATCAGTGATAGTGACCGGATTTCGTGTCATCACAGCTGTCAAATGTCATGACAAAATGGTATTCAAGGAAAGAAATGACAGCATGGTTAAAGTCATCAATTAATGATAGCAGATCTAAATGGTGGGGTGGCAGAATTGATGGTGTATTTATCACACGTATGAAGGATCCTGTCGTAATAATGCCTCGAGTAAGTCATGATGGAATCTACGTCAAACAAGGGTTTTATAAGATGAGGGCCGGTAACCGTCTGCAACATATTTCGGAAAGTACTACACTGATTTAAGTTGGAGAAGAGTTGGGTTGGGTTGTTAGAGGGAGCTTCATTGTGTAAGGTCGAGGTGGTTGAAGGAGAAATGTAGACCTCCCTGGATACTGGGTAGCCTATGAGTGAGAATATTGTCCCAGTAGAGGTTGATGACCAATTTATGAGTAAGCGAGTTAGTTCGGTCGATATAGAGATCTCTGGCGAATTCATCCTTGGCTATGTTTCTCCTAGTCAGTCTGAGGTGCCAATGCAGGAAACCACGAGGAATCTAGATGGGACTAGAGTTCCTATTACAATTGACGAAGTCTACAGGAACAGGGAAGCGGGTCCTTCAGGCAGCGTTGGATGAGCCAGGATGGACCAAGTGGGTAGATGTGGGCTGAGCCTTAATGCAAGGAAGGACCAAGTGACTAGATTTGGCCTAATCCAGCCTACATGGAAGGACCAAGTGGCCAAGTGTAGCCTAAGCCAGCCTACATGGGAGGACCAAGTAGACAAAATATCGGCTCCAGACTAGGCCAACAACCACTTTGTGCAGGGAGACAACAAATGGATAATGAGGTGGTCTTCATAAAAGTTGGAGCACGATGGCCTCTCCAATTAGATATAAGTTCATAAGTTTTATTACATCCACTACAGCAGATGTATAGGAAGCAGTTGTGACCAGAAATGTGAGTCGTCAATACATATGTGAAATTTTTTTCTTTTCAGGATCAAGGAAGACACCATGCCAGCTAACGTGGCTCGAGGATGAGCCACAAGACTGTGTTGGGGGCCAGTTGGAAAGGGTCAAGGTAAGTGAGTTGTGTAGCACCTCGGAGGCTGCACAAGCTCACACAACACCGTGATGGGCCAAATCCACGCAATAGGCAGAATAATAACCGTTTTTGGAATTTCTTATGCAATTTTGTACCATTTGACCACATTTTGTGGATATAGGTCACTAGTTTGTTAGAATTTAGTTAGAATTGGACCTTGGATGTAAAGGTGTAAGCCTATATATAGAATTAGAATTTCAATTGTAATGGGACCATCAGGGAGATCATTATGTAGTATCATAGAGGTGGAAGATCATGTGATCAATCTGTTTTTGTGATCTATTTTTTTATCGCTTTATTTTGTTCTTGAGCAGTTTGGGCTCTATCTGTGGAGACCAACTCTTGAATATTGGGTTGTGATCACTCTCTTGCTATGGAAAAGTATTGTATGATGTGGATATGTTGTTGCCCTAAATTGATCTTGTCTTTTATTTCTGTCTTTATGTGTTGCAATGTCAATGATGAATGCTTACTGAATCTGTTATATGAATGAATGTTACTGCTGCGGTGAATAAGTAAATGATACAACCTGTTAGCAATCCACTAGTTATGCTGATAGATCTGTGATGAATGCTACAATTCTGATTAACTCTCTCTGAATTATCTAATGATTAAATAGTTTAGTTGTTGATGCCCCACCCTCCCTTCTTACTACCGAAAACTTGGTTCCAACAACTCTCCCTCGACATCTCGGGTGAGACTTCATCTGCTCTATGAGTGTTGCCAGGCAGGGTCAAACCTATTTGGGCCGGTGCTTAGGGATATCGCGCTGGTTGGGCATTGACAGAGTGGGAACCCCTGTTGACGAGGCTTTGTTGGTGGGTTTCACCAACAAATAGTAAAAATAAAATACCGTTTGAGTTTTGGGTGAAACAACTCTTTCAAGGTCAATTTTGCAACAGATATTGTGGAAGATACATCCATCCATTCAACAATTCGGTAGGTCCAGGTAAATGTTTTTCCCCTCCCCTTCAATTTGATAGCAAAAATTTAAGTTTTCATTTAGCTTTTAATGGATTTTGGGCTAGTTTCTTGGAAGCTAAGAGTTTTCCCTATATTGCGCTCTTCTTCCTTTTAGGAGGTGCGTCGGTGCACTCCCTAGCAGGGAAAGAGTGTTATCCCCTCTATATGTTCAAAGGGATAAATCATTGGTGCCTTGTTCACTCAAGTAAAGGGCGTTGATGACCCCAAAAAACCCAAATCAATATTTTTAAAGAAAATACTTAAACTTATGTTACATGGAATGTTTATAATGGGTGATTCATTGGCATTCCACGGGTTTTCAAACACACAATGGTCATCTCTAAAGAAAGAGTGCATAAATTGTATGATTCCCAAGCCACCAATGATCCAAATATGGCGTTGGAATTAAGAGAATGTGGGCTCTTAAAATTATTCAAGGTTCCAGGCATGAAGGCCCACGTCTCATTACTAGAACACTTGATAAGAATGTGGGACCTTGAAAAGCAACATTTTCATGTGGGGACCCATATTATGGAATTGGATGTGGAGGAAATATACTTCTTAACGGGTCCTTCTAGATGAGAAAATCTAGTGTCACTCTCCGAACCAAGGGGAGGAGAGATGAAAATTGATGACTTGATCAAGGAGTATTACACAATCGACATGAGGTCCCAAGGAGGGAACACATCCTAATAAAGCATGTGACAGATAGGCCATTGAGGACCATTTTATTTATGATTGACAGAGTGGCGGGTAGACGGGATTCCCACCAAACCATACGATCACATATTTTGTATGCATTGGAGTACATGGCTCCAACTGTAACATCCCCTTAATACACGACCGAGAAACATGAAGCATAAGTAAAAAGCACTGTAAGTACTAATCCTAACTTCATCAAATTATGGATGAAATTGATAATGTTAGGAGACTTAAATTGTTGCGCGACTAAAATGATGTTTGGGGACAAATCCACTAGGGGGATGGATGAATGGATAGGAATCCATGTCATTATATGATGGGTGTCATCTTAAGTGTAATGGACACTAGAGTTTCTCCCTTGGTTTATTAAAATCTTAAGCATCTTCCTAAACTAACATTAGTAGCTAAATGCTGCAAAGGTTTTTTAGTAAACTCATAAGGTCTAGTTAACAACATAATCAAATATTATTGTTCAATAACATTGCTATATATGTTCGATATTATAGCTTCGACAAAAATGTTGTGAAATACTTTTAAGTTCCTATTTAGAAACGTTTTGACTCTTCCTATCTTACTTCTAAGTTAGGAATAAAGTTAAATTACGTGGATACACGATATATATGTTAGGAATAAAGTTAAATTATGTGGATACACGATATATATGTATGTGAAGGCTTAAATCCTTTGGGAAGGGAAAGATTTTAAATATATACATGATAT
>LPNX010635289.1:0-50880 GCA_001517045.1 Pseudotsuga menziesii
CAGCTCCATATTCAGTCTCCATTGTTGATAATTTGCATGATCAATTGTTAATTGCTGTGAGTGAAATTAATCTACTGCAGGCCTGAATTTCTACACCTAAGGGTTTAACAGTCTCAATTAAATGAGATAGGGTCATGCATTAGTACAATGATTTTTAGTTAAACCAACAAACTTCAAAGGAATTTTCCATCCTGCCCAAATGATTTGAAGTCATAGAGAAGCAACAATGACAAAATATTGACCTTCTAAACCTAATTTGTGTTGAATAATTGACTCTCAATTTGTCATATTCTATTCTCAAGATTTTTTTATTATTGTCGTCAATTGAGTTCATCGATCCATATTCAATGGATCTAGAACTTCATATTTTACGACTTCCTACCAATCATGACATAGAATTGGATCTCAAACTATATGTTTGGGTAATATCCATTTTAATTTCATCCTTTGAATTTGATATACTTCAATTATGTGCATCAAGCAAATGGATTTGATTTTTCGCTTCAATTTTATTCAGCATTGTTGTATCTAATCACTATAACTCTGGTTTTTTTTTGTAATCCATCTATGGTATTTTTCAATATGAGCTTTAAAGATTCATTTTTTGTTGGCTCAACTCTCAACCATCAAAACCCAATTGACAAGGGGTCCCCTTTGTTGACACTCAACTCACTGCGATATCCTTGAGCATCGTCCCTGATGGGTTTTACCCCATCCAACAACACCCATAGAGTGAATGAAGTCTGACCCGAGATGTTTTAGGGATGGATAATGGAACTATGTTTCTAGAGTATAGAAGAGGGTTAGTGAATCAACGGTTCATTAACTCAACGACAAGATCAGATCAACTTCATTCATTATCACACATCATTCATTCATAATTGCAACAGATCTAGATCAAAAAGTAGAACAACATTCATAAATAGTAAACCATTGCATCATAGATCCACATTTCATATTTACTTAGCACTCATCATTAGATTTGCAGGAATAGAAAGAAACAAAAAGAAAAAAGAAGATAACAATGATTCAGATCAATATCGGTATTATCATATTACTTCTGTGCAACCACCCATAGATCAAAATAGATAACAACTAATCTCAGACAAATAACAACTTGTTTCTCTATGCATCGATCAGTATCAATATCGTATACATCGATATCAACTTGTATATCCGTTCACAATTCCTCTTTGTATATATAGGCTTGTGCCTTTACATTCATGGTCCACTTCTAACAACCTTCTAGCTAACTTAACTGACCAATGACCAATATCCACAAAAAATGGTCAAGAAGTACAAAAAGAGACACAAAATAATCAAAATTAGTCTATCTTTTGCCTATCGCGCTATCTCCATCTTGCATGGTGTCTTCTGTGATTGTGTAGCATCCACAATTCTATGAAACTTACCCTAAACCCTTTCCAACATGCCCCCAACATAGTCTTGTGGCTCATCCTCAAGCCACCTCAGGTAGACCTTGTGTACTCATTGATTTAAATCTTGAATTCTTCATATTGCTGAGAAATTTTTGTAACTTTTGCTTTTAAATTATCAGCAACATACTAACATGCAAGGAAATCCTACTTCAGTAGGTGCTCCACCATCTTGGAATTGACCTCTTTCTTGTTGTCCTGCACAACTTGTAGTGAAGTGACTACTTTTCCTAATAGTTGTGCACCAATCTCCTAGAACTCGTCAATCTAGTCACTTTATTTCCATTATTGCTCCTATGCCTTCGCAACCTGCTACTGGAGCTTATCCATTTCTGCGGAACATGTGATCAACACAATTGGTGGCATTGTCCTTAACGTCATCTTCAATGTTTCCAATAGGATCTTGGATTCCTACAATTACTTGGTGAGTTGTTCAAGCTGCTCATCATGAATGACACTACCCCAAAATTGTGTCGTTGCTTCCGTGATCTTCTTTACATCTTGCTCCATGTCGTCAAACTGTCCTGCAATCACTTCGATGGCATTCTTTTGCTCTGCAATATGCTTCAGTGGTGTCTTTGGGTAAACCATAGAATTTAAGAGGTTTTTATCCAACTGGAGCTATGGGAAAACTTCTCCAAGGCACTTGAACTTGGAAACTGCATCTAGTTCAGCTGTACTTTTGTGGATGTACTTGAAGGAATTTGTAATAGACTCTTTTACTTGCCCCTCACCGGTGATCAGCTGCACCTTTTCAACAACAAGGTCGTCAGTTTCTTTTTTCAATCCAGTAATCTCTTCTACATCATTCCTGGTCAGCTCGTTTTGCACTGTCTTCAATGCTTCTATCTCCTGTGCTCTTTCAGCTGTTACCTTCTCCTTTACCTTTCGCAACTCCTTTACTTCCTTCTTCAGTTTTTTATCTTCATCTTGCGACCCCAGGTACCAGTCACTGAGCTCCTTTTTCTATCGGCTAACTCCTGGTTGGTAACCTACTGCATATGTATGACCATATGGGTCGATAGTTTATTGATGTCCAACACAATGCTCTATAGCTACAGTAGTGAGGATTTGATATCCTATCGTCCCACATCAATCGTAGTCGGGGGATCCTGAAGGTTCCTTGCCAGCGGCTCAGTGCTAATCAATGTGAAATCCTGCCCAACTACTATTTTTTGTCCTATCCCTACTAAAAAACTATAGATAGAGTCCAAGTTGGTGTGTACCTCAACAAACCCTTCCTGAGAAGACCTTCACATTTATTTGTTGACAACATCAAACGAGTCCATGATGGCCTTAATAAGCCACTGCAATTGTGATTCTAACGTGGATCTGGTACTGCTATTGGAATCCTGGTCCATTTTCTACTTCATCCTTATCTCCTTAAATCTACGTTGCGAAGAGATTTTATATGGAGGATTCACCATCTGAGTCATGGTGACTCTGCTATTCGGCTCCTCGAAACAGATCCTCTAGTGCATCTATGGGTGCTACCATTGATACTTCCTCAACACTTTCTAGTTCTCTCCATTCTTCTAGCCAATCCTAAATCGATGCATCCAAGTATTCATTTGTCACCTTATAAGCCATCGACAACCATTTCTTTTCAAGGTTGCAACGATCCTGGATTTGGATAGTATACGGTCCAATGGAGAATCGCATAATCCGCTGATATTTTTACAGCTCTTGTGTTTGATATCCATGGAATTTTGACCAGTGCTACTTCTAATGCTTCCCAGTAGACCCAAAAATGGATTTCCCAATCCACTTGGTGACTAGCCTCTTCTACCCACAACAAATTCTTATATTAAGTGCCTTTCCATACTTTAACAACCTCCACATCCATGTGTTAGTAGTCTTCTGGCTCCTCCAAGCCACTAACGTGATCAAGATCAGTAACCAATTGTAAGTAAAGTGTCACTCCCTGGACTAGACTACGATTGCATCCTCTGTCAACTGATTCAACAAAAAGATGGAACAGTCCATTTGGACTCCCTTGAGCCACTATTGAGCGCATGTAATCACCCACGAATTGCACTAAATAAGGTGATTCTTTATGGAAAATTTACTTTCCAAAATATGTGTGCTAATACGAACAACCCTCTTATTAACACTGTCAATGCAATATGCTCTTTCGTCATGCTGCAAATCACACCTTTCCTTCAATCGTGCAGCAAGTCGCCTATAATCATCTCTTCCTTTTATTATTGTGATGGGTCTGCCCCATCCTTTGGTAACCCTGTGATCTCCGAGATCAATTCCACCATAATCATGATTGGCATGTCCAACCATAGAGTTCCTCCATGAAAACATGCCAACAGTTGTTTGATGCATGCATTTTCTTCATTCAACCGTCCAAAATGTGACATGTTGATAAGCCCTAGAAACCCAGACGTGTTCATCCCTTCTTCCCATGGCTGCGAAGTACACACAATAGGGTCTCCTGCGACTAAAGGGAGTGACTCATAGGGCACGTATGCTACTTCCTTCCATGGTAACAAATCATGGTCCTCATACTTCATCTTTATCAATGCAAGGACAATGTCAACAGTGCATGTCATTCCAACTGGTAGTGGTGACATTTTTGGTTGATACTTCTGGTTTTTGGTCAGACATCGTGGCTTCGCACTAGGGAAGGTGGGAGCAATGTAGCCTGGAATATCCTTCACAAAAACCCCGATGTGGACCATAGATTGCATAGCCCCAGATCTGGATGGCCCCATTTTTGTCGTTCCTTCCCCTTGTTCCCTGATAGAGGTTCCTGTCTGTCATTTATGCGGTGGAGTGGAGCCTGGTTTCTAGCCCTTATGCTTTCCTCTTAGGATCAATGCTAATCCTATAGGAATGTGCAAGAATTCTTCAACAATGGTGGTTGGTGAAACTAGTGACTCCTGCTCACTTGAAACATCCACAGTGTCAAGGTTTCTCAGCATGCCTCACCAATAAACCTTACTGAGCTAACACACCAGTCACACTCTCTTGCCTTCGATATGAACTCACACAACTTACTTAGCTCTGCATTTCTCTTGTCTCAGCTTAGCACAATGGTGCTGTCATCCCACATCAATGCCATCTTATAGAATTTGATTAATCTATCCTCATCATTACCAAATCACCCATAGCCATCATGACCAAATCCATCATTAATGACCCAAATTCATCATCGATCTTATCCGTCTAATGATCGAATCGGCCATAAATGCACATCACTTAAATGAACACCATCGGTTCACTACTCTTAACTGTCTATATTTATTTTTTATTTAACTTTAATTGCATCCCTATGGATATTGCATTCTTGCTACTGAACTATTCAGTTGTCTCCTATTCTTTCGCAGCCCCTTCCTTTTGGCGTGCCCTTCTATTTTCTATCTATCCTAAATCTATTCTCCCTTTATTTTTATTTTTTTTTCTTCATTTCGCAGTGCCTCAGGAATTGTGTGGTTCTTTCTCCATTCGATATGGATTTACGTGATTTCCATTCACAGGTTTTGGTAGCACTGCCCCATCGAACTGATGCAATTGAATGACACCCAAAGAGGTAATAGAGTTAACAAGATAATGTCCTAAACATTGCATCTCTAAGTTACCTCGATGCTTGAAGAACTTGCTATAGTATAACAGTACTAAATATCCTTGCTGAAACTATTTGTTTTGATATGGAAATCATGCCACGCCTTCTATCGATCCTTCTCGACACGCTGATTTGTATTAAAACAATCTTCTTTAGGTTGTATTAGCTACACTGCATGCTCTTCTAGCGTGGCTTCATCATCCATCCTTGTCGCATTTGCAATGCGCAGACTGGGGATGATGTACTCCATAGGAATGATTGTTGCTTTCCCATATACTAATTTGAACAGTGTTTTCCCTATCAATCTCTTGCAAGTTGCATGGTACATGCATAGCATAGCTAGAATATTCAAATCCCAATCATGTTGGTTAGCATTACATACCTTTGTAAGTGCATGTTTCAAGATTTTGTTGAAGGATTCTATGGTCTCGTTTTCCTGCGGATGATATGGTGTACTTTTCTTGTGTTGTATTTGTAGTTCCTCTATCAGTGCTCGTACTATGTGATTGATAAAATTTCTTCCTTGGTCACTCATTAATACTCTCGGACAACCAAACTGTGTCACAATGTTATCAAATATAAATCTTGTTGTTGTTGCAGCAGTGCAGTCCACAACTAGGGCGACCTCTTCCCATCTTGTCAAGTAGTATGTTGTTGTGATTATGTATCACGTGCCGGTTCTTTTTCTGGGTGGGTTGAATGGACCCACAAAGTATACTCCCTACTTCTCAAAAGGCTCCAAAGTCAACTATGGTACTACCAAAATCTCACCTCATCACGATGGTCTCCCCATGCATTGACATACATTGCAACTCTGTGCATATTCTACTGCATTGTTATGTAGGGTCGGCCACCATAGCCTTGCATGAAGAACTTTCCTGGAAGTAGCATGACCCCTGTAGTGTCCACCAACAATTCCTGCATGTGCTTCTTCCAAGATCTTCTTAGGTTCATGTGGTAGGACACATCATCGTAGTATTTCATCTGGTCCCATCTTATATAGGTGGCCAGTGATCAACTAATAATCAAAAGCTTTAACTACCAGTCATTTCTTTTGACTTGTGGAAATCTCTTCTAGGGCCACTCATGTTGCCAAAAACTGAAGTCTTGGAGCATAATGGTCATCAGGCATGTCGACCCAAAATAGCTGGGCATGAGGAAGTCCTTCTTTGATATTGGTAGGTTCTTCACCTACGTCGATTCTGGACAAGTGATCAGGGCCAGTGTTGAAGCGACCTAACTTTACAATTATTTCAAAATCAAACTCATAGAAGAGAAGTAGCCAGCGACATATCTTCCCCTCAAACACAGGATTTTTAACCAAATACTTCAGCGCCGAATGGTTAGTAAACATATTAAAGTGTCCTCCTAATAGGTAATGCCGGAATTTTGGCAGCACATAGACCATCTCCAGACCTTTTCTCTCTATGGTCATGTAATTACCCTCAGTGAATGACAAATTTTGACTAGAGAAAGAGATCAGGCAATCCAAATATCGTTCACCTCGTTGGCCGAGAACTACTCCTATTGCAACAGAAGAGGGGTCAACATGGACGTGGAACTATTTTTTCCAATCTGGGAATACTAGTATAGGCACTGAGGCCATTTTGGCCTTTAGTGTGTCAAATATTCCTTGACACTCTGGAATACAATTAAATACATCATCTTTCTTCAACAGTTTCTACAAGGGAGAAATGATTACAGCATAGCCTCTAATGAATTTGCAATAGTACCCAATGTGGCCCAGTTTTTTTTGAATCATCTTTACATTGGTCAAAGGTGGAAAACTCAAAATGAGCACTATATTTGCAGGATCAACCAGTAATATTTTCTTGCACATAATGTGTCCCAACAGTATCCCGAATGGTGCACAAAAAATGCACATTTTAGAGTTTAGTGTGATCTGATATTGTCGACACCTTTCCAGTATTAGGTGAAGGTTATCCTAATGATATTTGATTAGGCTATACGCTATCCAATCATCCATGTATACCTATAAAACATTTTGAATGAAATATTTAAACGCTGCGACAATGACTTGAGAAAATATTGTAGGCACATTCTTCAGCCAAAAAGGAATCACTGTATATTGGAAGCATCCCCACTTTGTAACAAATGTTTTCTTATGTCGATCCTCCTTAGATATTCTTATCTGGTGATAACTAGAGAATCCTCCAGTAAAAGAGTACATTTCTTGAACGCCTACGCCTTCAAGTACTTCATCAGTAAACGAGGTCAGAAATGGGTCATGCATACATGAATCTTTCAATTTCCTTAAGTCGACATAGATCTGAAATTCACATGTTTTATTGTCTTTGACAACCATGGGTCTGATACATTTTGATTCTTCTACTAGCTCAATGATTCCATCCTCCATCATCTAGTCATTTTTATCCTTGACTCTTTTTTTGTACCATGGATTTAAGCAATACGGTCTCTATCGCACCAATTTCGCATCTCATTTTAGCAGCATCTTCATCTCTTCAAGATCGGCCAGTATCCCTTTCATCTCTAAGAACTTAGTCAGAAAGAGATATTGAAATTCATGTAGTAGTTCCATGACTCTTACCATGGTATCCTCATCCCAATAGTGCCCAATACTGGAAAATTTCAGGTTCTCCTCTGTCCCAATGTTACTCTTTCTAATCTTCAACGACCGATTCATGGGATTAGTTGGTACATTTGGTGCTGCAACATCCTGATTTCCTTTTGTCTCTGGGATATTGATATTTCATAGTTCACCCTCATATGCAGGTTCTCCAGACATGTTATAGCATTCAATTATTGACTTTATTTGAAAGTTTGCATGTGGATTGACTGGATATGAAACCGTAACCACCTTCAATACCACATCTTGGATCATCTATAGTGCATTGTTGACATTTGGATTGGAATCTATGAAACTAAAGGTCCACGCAAAGAAAATAGTCAGCTCCTCCCAAGTAGTTATTTCTCAGTGCATCTCTACTATTATGTACCATGACCTCAGTATTTCATCCAAGGAATGGACCCATTCATCCATTGGTCGCAATGCCCACAATGTTTGGCATTCCCTCAAATAGATGTTAGGGTCATTCCTTCCATCATACCTCCTAGCATGGTATGCATCTACATTGCTGAAGTGAAGTGTCATAAAGTGTCTACACTGGGCTGATCCAATAATTTTCCCACGAGGGTGATGGAGTAGCCTTTAGTGATTCTTCCAGTGCCAGCAATCGCTACGCCTCCAAGACCTTTTCCTCAAATCCCATTAAGAATGTAGAAAGTTAAGGAAACCTTTCATAGATTGGTAATTCCATAGTCTCAGTCACAACATGGCTCAATGACTACGTGATTAATCTGCATTTCCTAAAGGAAACCTCATGCATCTAATTTCACCAATTTCCCAATGCATCCTCAGAATTAGAAGACCTGGAACTAGCGCTGCACCAACCGAGTTCTCCATCGGTTATGGGGTGAATATAATCCTCAAATATATTGTAGGAATGATCCCACCTGCTAACAACTTCATCTTTTACGGGTTCAATGTATTTCCCCCCTTCATCGGGATCCATATGTGCAATAAACCAAATATCTTGGTTCTCGAAATTCATCATCCGCTTCTTGAAGCTAATAAATACCATGGTATCGTTGGCCCATCCAACCCCTAACAGTGCTGGGTAGGATCCTTCACCAATGAAAACCTCTATTGTGTCAAAAACAGCATGATTCCTCATACTTTCAACATCTATGACTAGGTCAGACACCCGTCCAATTGGTTGCACCTTCGCCTTATTAGTTAGTCACAGTTGCATTAGGGACCATCCCAATGTCGATTGCCCCATTTTTTCCCATGTATCATTTGTTAGAATATTTACGTCCAATACTAGACCTAGAATGATCGAATCGACTTCATAATATCCAATTTGAATATTTATCTGCATCTCCTTGCCTATCTTTTTCTTATGTAGAGAGTTTACCGTGGACTCCTTACCCGGACAATGCAACAAATTTTCAATCTCATCTAAAGCATCTAGGTCTTTCACTAGTGATAAACAACTCTCAAAGAATTGTTGTAGGGTACCATGTTGCAGTGGTCATCCTGCCTCTAGTGTAGAATCAAAAGTGGAATGCATTTCAATGATAGGTTGCTTACCAAGATTTCTTTCGATTTCATCTCGTGCTCCACAAAATGTCTCCTTTTTAGTTGTGATATCAAATGATGCCTTCTTCTTCTATCCAGGAAATTTTTTTGGTGGGGCCCATCCTCTCCTGTTGTGGCTCCTGCATGGGTGACAACAACAACGTTGACATCTATTTTTCTGGGCTCTACTGAGATCATTGCTACCATCAGCCCTTGATTCTGGTTCATTGGGGGACTATGAGTCAGCGATGGAGTCTGGTTCAGCGAGGGGTTCATCGGTTGGTTCACAGTTTTATTTTGGATTGGAATTTGATTTTACAGCTGCAACTGATTCTGGATTTGTAGCTAATTCTAAGTCTGGAACTGATCCAAGCTCTACAACTGAGGAACTTTCCGAGCATACCATCTCATGATTAGTTATGGGAAGTTTTGACCGTGTGATCAATCAGCATGCAATATGTACATGAGAATTGTAAGTGTCAAAAATCCCTTTGATAGTGCCCAAATACCCCACAATTATAACACTATACTGATCTACGACCTCATCCTTCTCCTCTTCCTCCAATTCCTCCTTGAAATACTCCTTGTGGTTTGTACTATGGTTGAGTGTTGGTCTAGGAAAGGAGGCAAGGAACAAGATCAAGTGCAAGCAAAATAAGGTACGTTGTGTGAGCGACATGGAGGAAAAGAGGCTGCGAAAGAAGCAAAAGGGACCAACATAGGTAGGGTAAAGATGTGCGCGGTGAAGGAAAAGTAAGCATATAGGTGTATAGGTGATAATGACTTGAAAGAGATAGGTGAATATTGTGGCCGTTAAATATGGCATAAGCTTGCGGCAACGCACATATGAAGGAATATTTTGTAAGTCGGGTCGATAGTGCCTTGTGTCACTCCATGAAAACCTGTTCTAATGGCTAATCATGACCTATAACAGATAATTTATATGTAGTCGACTCTGCATGGTTTGATAAAAGTTATAAATAAGAAGAACCTGTTCTGTATAAGGGTTGGCTTTTATTGGATTTTGTTGGGATTTTGTTGGGTTTTTGTTGTTGGCTTCTTTTGTTGGTTGTTTTGGGTCTAGCTGTCTAGGACCAAGAACATCATTTTTGTTGTGTTTGAGTTAGATTTAGTGGAAGGGAAGACTCATAGAGGAGTCTAGTAGCAATAGGTGGTTGTTGAGCTGTGAATCTTGCAGCTGAGTGCGCAAATGGTAGATAGAAGAGTCGATCCAGTTTTGTGGAGATCAATAGGAGTAGATAGAAGAATAAAACAAAGAGCATGAGAGAAAGAAGTATGAGTCATAAAAGACATATCATAAGATCCATCTGCAATTTGCAGACTGCAAGGTGCTATATCCATTTCTCATGCTAGATGAAGAGGACCTTGGAGGTTTTTCCTAGATGGGTTTCCACGTTATTCCTTGTGTTTAAATGGTTGATTGATGTTGTATATGTTGATGTGAATGTTTGTTATTTTCTTACTCTTTGTTGATGAGCTACTGTTGAATGCATAAGCAATATATTGTTAATCAGTGAATGAATAATTATTAAGGCATTGTGGGATGCGTAAGAAAGTTTGTGGTTAATTTCCCAAGTAAACATAAGTCGCGCTGGCTTGTTACTCTAAGGAATCAACTGTGTCGCACAGGTTGCACCAGTTTTTAAGGTCAAGGATAAGTTAACATCACACACACTGACATATATTTGTGTTTAGTCACACAGGAACTATCTAGCCGACCCAGCTTCCTTCGTCGAGCGCCTTGGCTGCATGCCAAGGAACTATAATCCCTTGCTAACTGTGGAAACCTAGTTCTGGTAGTTACCCATTAGATAACTTGGGTGATATTATTCCTGCCTCGCAGGTGTTTCTGACAGAGTTTCTTTGTTGGTCCAATGTCTTGAGGTTTATTATTTGTATTATGGTGTTGTTGAATTGCGAGTCGAGACAAGGAAGGTTATAGAATCCAACAAATGGTTTTGTTATTAGGACCCTTAATCATTTAAGTCAAGGGAAATGTTGTAGAATCCGATGAAGAAAGAGATAGAATATGGGCAGGACTCTAAAATGCTAGCATTCATGCAAGAAGAGAGAACAGGATCACGGTTGAGCATAGAAAGCTGGGTAGATGAGTATATATATTCTAACATCCATGAGGTCTTCTTCATAGAATTCCCTGTCATAATGCACGAGTGGCTGTCAATATTGGAAACTAGACAGATAGATTTCCAAAGGAGAGAAATAGTCGAATGGAATGATCATCTAGTTCACTAGGTAAACAATGTAAGTAATGCCATCTCTAGAGCTGTTGACTTTTGGGTTGACAGTATCTTGTAGGGCTACATTACTGAGTTTGTGGTAGACACTATAACCTCATATAGTGAGGGTGAAACAATTTTTTTCCAAGGACCTTGAAGAAGGTATCTCCTATCTATCGGTGCATGGATCAAGATGCTCATGTATGACAAGGGTATTTTGCAGTTGAGTAGTTGAATTTTGTACCTACTAAGGAGGCCATGTCACAGAAGACCTATTAAGAAAATGCGAAAATGTGAGTTGAAATGTTCCCTTGAAGTACAGAACCTAAACTAGAAGCAGGATTTCTAAGGAGTGGAAGGAGATTCATATCAAGGAAATGAAGAAATACCAAAAGAGGGTGACAAAACCTTAGTCTATTTAAGGAGAGTGAACATGAAATTCGTTCACACGAAGACGAAGGGTCTTTTGATGAAGAGGAATACTATAGCCTGATTTTAGAAGGACCATAGTACTATGAATACTTTGTTAAAACACCAAGTTTGGGACATAATTACATCACACCAGAAATATCCCTAGAGGTGATATCTAGAGTCTTGTCCCTAGAGAGAGATACTATACTGACAACGCTGGAACTACGAATAATACACAAAAAGGTATACCTCCTTTGAACCCCTCACTAGAGAACCTTGATTCCAACTCAATGGTTGGAGAGAAAATTCATTTACCCACATTTAATGGAAATGGAGCAGAAGATTGAGAGCAGCACTGGTTCCACTGGGAAGTTGTTTAGATGGTTCGGTTAGTCCATATTATAAGCATAAATATGGAAAAAAATATCATGAATATAAGAGTTCATGTGCTAGATTGGTTCGTGAAGTTTTCTGTCACACCGGCGGGAGCACCACAGAAGACACTGGACGGGATCCAAGTCGCAATGATCTTTGAGTTCAGAAAACCGAAGTTTAAGTCGCAGTGCATTACTAAGATCAAAGAGATAAAGAAAGCACTTACAGAGTCCATCTGGAACTTTGACCAACAATTTACAACTTTGATGGCCAAGGTAAGCTTCCAAATGTCAGATGTACACCACAAAGAATGGTTTGTTGCTGCATTATTACCACACATCCAAGGGCTGTTACTGCAAAAAAAAATTGAGTCATAGATGGAATCATTAGACTTGGAAATGAAGTTAGAATCCTCACCCATTGGTGACGACCCTACGAGAATGGTGCAAATTCAATCACAGTTGGCTAATCTGACAATACAACTGCAAGACATCAAGAAGGGAAAGGAAGAACAAGAAGAGTTATGGTGCGCAAAATGCAGAACATATAGGCACACTAAGGATAATTTTCTGACCTTCATTAACTATATCACGTTAGGTACACCATATACATTAAATGGCCATGGGCTACAATGGTGGCACATATGTCGGTCTAGAGGGAATCATGACAAGGAGTGTTTATATTTGGAAAAAGTTGTAAGTACCCCAGAAAAAATCTTTTGTAAATTTTGTAAGTCAATAGGACATGAAGAAAAAGATTGCAGAGCATAGCATCTCTTGAAAGAAAATACTGTTGACACCTACTTAATGAAAAATGAGGGACTGGCTCAAGATAAACCAATGCAAGCATTGTATTAGCCTGCATAGCTCCCTCCCAATCAATACCAAAATTAGTATCAACCTCAATATGTGCCTCAGAAGCTATACGCACAACAAAATCACTACCATCCACAGTACCCACAGAATCAGTACCCACCCCAACAACCACACTCGCAAGGAAGGGGTGGTGGAAACTTCAGAGGAAGAGGTGGAGGAGGAGGATTTGGTAGAGGAAGAAGCCAAGTTACATGCTATAATTGTGGAAAATCGGGTCACTACGCCATATATTACTTAGAACCTATGAAGACGTGTTCATATTGTAAGGGACAGGACCATAATGAGGAGAAATGTCTGCAGTTGATCACAAAATGGCAAGCAAGGACTATCATAGGACCTAACCCTGTGCAGAATGCAAACCCAAACCCCAACATGAATGTTAAGATGATTTCAAGTGAACCATGAGATCCAAATGTCACTATCATAACTCGAGGAGGGGCTGCGACTAGAGCTGATCAGGATAAATCACAAGAACAACTATGACTACAAGTATGACTTGCGATACAAAAAAAGGTAGTATTCGACGTCTAGGAACAGAAGGAAGTATTCTTGGAGGTACGACCAGAGTTTATGGATGTATAAGAACTATCAACATCAAAAGAACTAAAGGAGATTCTTGAACGATTTCAGTTAATATTCCAGAAGATTGTCCCACAAAATGTTGGTAAGCTCAAATCCTGTTTTTCAAGTTGTCTAATGCTAATACAAGCTAAATATGCTATTGCAGAACTACAACCAATGATAGAAGAAATACTCCTAGAGCCATGACCTAAAAAGAAAGTTAACCAAGTGAGAAATAAGTTTAAAACTGGTCATGAATTAAGAATGACTGCACAGATATGTGACTATGACATGGATTATATCATCTTAGACCTGGGGTTTGATGTCAATATTTTAATGCGAAAAACCTGGGAAAGTATGGGAAAGCCACACTTGGAATGGTTCCCTGCAACTTGCAAATCGGGTGAAGGTCCTACCCATTAGATGGCTAAGCCAAGTCCTGGTTGACATTTAAGGATTGCTAACATTTGCATACTTTGAAGTCATTAATATTGTTGATGACAGAAACCCATATCTCGCATTATTGGGGATAGATTGGGCTATATACAACCAAACTATTATAAACTTCAAGAAAATGATCCTCTCTTTCGAGGATAATGAGATAAGAGTGGTGTCACCCATTCATCCTCTAGAGGGATGGAGATACATTGAGCCTGTATATAATGATGGACATGTTGACTAACCTGACCAAATCTACAATGTTACTGCATTACAAGAAGACTACATCAATTTGATAGCAGATGGAAACTTGAGCTAAAATAGTGTTAGTTCCTGCACATTTGACTCAGGGGGAGCTTTGGAGAATCAAAAAAATAGGCTACATGAAGTCTCTATGAGGAGGTCCGCAAGAATTATCAGTTCTTTGTGATGGGTGGAGAATGAGATGTGTGAGCTACCCACCTATGAGGGTCTACCTAACCTTATGACCTTCCTAATTGAGTTTGAAGGACTTGTAGTGGAATAACAACACTTGTCCGTGCTAGATCAGGCACTAAGAGCTATGCCTGCTAGATGGTTGGGTGCGCATAAGAAGTCTATAACAAATTTTCCATAGTGCAGAAGATTGATGGAAGTCAAATTTGAAGAAGAGGTCACCCTTGTAAACCATAAGTATTCATGATTAACAAATCTTGTGGACCATCTTAATCATTTTTGCATGGTTTTTGAAGAATATCCACGGCAGGAATGGGTACATCATTTCATGCATACATTAGAAATGACACCTAGAACCTCGTATGCATCTAGGGAATTACGACAAGGAACCCAAGACTAGGTACATCATGGATTTTTGCATGGTGTTTGAAGAATACCCACAGCAGGAATGGGTACATCATTTCATGCATACATTAGAAATGACACCTAGAACCTCGTATGCATCTAGGGAATTGCGACAAGGAACCCAAGAGTGGGAAGTGCTCGCTAAGCAGTTTGTGCATACATTTGAATTTGTTCACGAGTAACCTACAATTGATGTTGCACTTCAAGTGATAAAGGAGAAGATATTTGCTGAGATCCCTACCGAAGAAGTTAACTCTCACCAGTGCATTGCGACCATTCAGTAATGGATGGCTTGCTACAATCTAGCTGGAAATCCAGATGATGATCCGAATAACATAAACATATCGAAATCATAGGGTACATGAGAGGTGGAAGGAAGAGGCATTTCAAGTGACCAGTTCCTTAAGCTGTTAAAAATTAAGAAAGTAAACATTGGGCCTACAGAGAACCTAAAGTTTGCCAATATAGGATATTATTGGGATAAAGAGACAGTTGTGAAAATCATGGATTTACTGCATGAATATTAAGACCTGTTCCCTACTAAATTCTCATAAATGAAGATAATAGTGGGATACTTAGGGGAGATGAAAATACCCCTGCGACCAGATGCTAAACCCGGTAAGCAGTGATAGTATAGGAAGAACCCCAATTATAAAGAAAGGGTAAAAGAAGAACTAGATTGTATGCTTGACACTAGGATTATTGAACTTGTTGAGGAGTTGGAATGGATCAGCCCTATAGTAATTCAGGATAAGAAGACAACAGGTCAAGTCACTATCTGTATCGACTTGAGGAAGCTAAATGACTCATGCTTACACGATCCATTCACAACACCATTTACAGATGAAGTGCTTAAAAGTGTTGGATGGAAAGAGATGTATTCATTTATAGATGGCTTTTTGGGCTATCATCAATTGAGAATTACAAAGGAAGATTGTAAAAAAAAACTTTGTCACTAAATGGGGATGCTAACAGTATACGGTAATGTCGTTTGGAGTCATGAATGCACGTGCTATTTTTTCTAGAATAGTAATATCTACTTTTAAATATTTTATTAATAAATTTCTTGAGGTATACTTTGATGATTGGACTATGTTTGGCCTAGTAAGAGACCATATTGATAGTCTACGAATGATGCTAGACCATTGTCGCTAGTATCAGATTGTGCTTAATTCAAAGAAATGTATTTTATGCATTCCATTTGGTGTGATGTAGGGTCACGTCATATGTCACGATGGTATATTGGTCAACCCAACAAAAATTGCGATTATCCTAAACTTACCACCGCCTATACTAGTCATGTAACTAAGATCAGTTCTGGGACATAGGCTACTACTGAAAATTCATAAGAGGATATGCAATGATCAATACACCTATGTAGAAGATATTGAAGAAAGACACAAAGTTCTAGTCGACAACAGAATGCCAGGAAAGCCTGAAAAAATTAAAGACTGCAATGGCCACAATGGCAATACTTGTATTCCTAGACTGGAAGAAGGAATTCCTTGTGCATGTTGATGCATCGTCTGTCTTGCTCGACATAGTCACGACACAACAAGGAGAGGGTGTGCTTGAACACTCTATTGCTTTCACAAGTAGGAAACTATCAACAGCAGGAAAGAACTACACGACAACAGAAAGAGAAGGACTTTCTATGGTCTATGCGCTTCAAAAATTAGGACACTATTTGTTGGTTGGACATTTTCAGATGTACATTGACCATTCAACACTGAAATACCTAGTCAACAAGCCAGTGTTGGGGGGGAAGATCTATAGGTGGCTTATTCTGTTTCAAGAGTTCGATTTTGAGGTCACTATTAAACCTGGCTGACTGAATGTTGGACCAAAACACCTATCAATGATAGAGAGTGGTGAAGAGCTAACCAGCTTGGAATATAATTTTCCCAGCACACAACTATTTGCGATCCACGTGATGGATGACCAGAACAATGATTTTAATGCTATCATTCACTTTTTGAGTACAGGATATGCACCTAAAGGAATGTCAACTAATCAAAAGAAACACTTGGTCGTCATACCTACTGATTATACATTAATCGCGGGACACCTATATAAGCTGGGTGTGGATGAGGTACTGCGTCACTGTGTCTTTGACTATGAATGACCTTGAGTTATGAGTGAAGCATAGGTTGGTGTCGCAGGAGGACACTACGTAGGGAAAACGATGGTGCGCAAGATATTGCAGGAAGAATTATTTTAGCTAACCATACACATGGATACTAAAATATTCTACAAGTGTTGGATATATATGAAAGGATAGGAAAACCATCGCATCGAGATGAGATGCCGCTTGCGCCACATATAAACGTTCAAGAATTTGACAAGTGGGAAGTTAATTTTGTTGGACCAATCAGCCCACTAAGGAAAAGAACTGGTGCGCACTACATTATCACTGCGACAAACTATCTGACCAAATGGGCTGAAGTTGTGCTTGTTAAAGACTATACCGTTGCGACTACGGAAAATTTTTTGTTTGAAAATGTCATCCCCTAATTTGGTTTCCCAAAGATACTACTAAGTGACCAAGGTATGCATTTTGTTAACAAAGTGATTGCTTAGCTAACTACAGAATTTTAGATCCAACATAAAAATATGACTCCCTACCATCCTCAAGTGAATGGAATGGTCAAATCTTTCAAAAAGATTCTAGAAAATGCATTGACCAAGGTATGCAACATGTGCCAAGATTGTTGGGACCAGAAAATATGAGTTGTGCTATGGGCATATCACACAACCTATAAGAGACTAATAGGGCACAGCCCATTTAGACTAGTATATGGAAAAGAAGTTGTTGTACCAATGAAGTACATTGTACCAAGTTCAAGAATCATTGTGCTAACAAAGATGGCTGATGGATATGCTTTCGAGCAGAGGTTGACACAGCTTGTGAAAATGGAAGAAGAATTCTTCGTCACAGGATTCCATCTGATAGTGGAGAAACAGTGACAGAAAGCATGACATGATCTCCATATCAGGGTTAAACCATTTGAAGTTGGAGGACTTGTGTTTCTGTATGACAACAAAGTTTTTCTAACACCTAGTTAAGTTAAAGACGCATTGGCTAGGGCCATATATGGTCGCACACATCACTGATGTGGGTGCAATAAAAATACAGAATTTGGACGGTACCTATGTCATTGGTATGGTAAATGACAGTCACCTGAAACCATACTATGACGTTCATAACATCCCAGGTTATAACTGCATTAAACACACACACACACACACACACACACACACAATAGAGGGTCCGAAAGAAGTAAAATTTTTTCTATCGCACGTCTGTGAAGGAACAAGTGCAGGAAAAGGCAGAAAAGTACATGGAAAACCAAGAATTCTAGCAAAAAAGTTGAAAGTATTGTAAAAATTTGAAATGACAGGATGATCGGAATTAAAGTGCAGATATCTGGTGAAGATTTAGGAGGCCATGAATGCTAAGTTTCATTAATTCAATGAGATACGAGGAGAATGATGGAGTGTTGTAAGGTCACATCCGATGGATATGCCATAACTATTCTGACGGAAACAACATAGTACTCAATATTAATGACTTAATGAACATATCTGGTAACCGATAAACCCATGTGATGGATTTGACATTAACCGAATGTTGCATGACAAATCCACCACATTATTGTGGGTATAACTCTAAGACTTCACCGGCAAGCATTCTTTTACGACCATAGAGTGATCCAGAGAGAACCAGATCTGAGTGATTGTAGAGCCGGACCCTATCATCCCTATTAAATTAAGCCGACGCCCATGGTTAATGATATCCCTAGCAACATTGAGCCATCAGATGTAACCATTATCTCTGGTTTCCCAATCAAAGAAGAGAGTCTGTCACCTGAGATACAACAACCGCATGAAGAATAGAGACTGATCCAATGGTGAGAACGTGTAAGAAACCTACCAATGTGGCCACTCATGCTACAATTATGACGTCAAGATCATGTGTTGTGCCTACCCTCGCTAAGAGACCACTAGCTGGTCCTGCACCTGCAGGACCTTCCATGGATCTAGGACATCCTAGCCAAGAAATAGTTGGCAAACCATCTGGACTCCAGAGGATGAAGAAATGCAGGAGTCCTGTGGATGCTCTAGGTAAAGCACCCTTGGAAGAGGAACAAGAGGTGGATGAACCTATGGAAGAAGAATCGCCATCATGCATAGGGATGGATGAGGAGGAAGAGGATGATAATTTCCTGCACTATGTTTTGCCAAGAAGAGCCAATCCACTGAAGGTGGACCTCCCAAAAAAATAAAATACAACTTTGGTAGCTTCGTTGATCCCTGAGAATGTCCCCCTACTATTGGACATCATGCCCAACTTGGCCAAGATGCAATTCAAAGAGTTTGACACTCGAATGCATCTCGAATTACAGAGACCAGACTGCATGACCGTGATCCATACTTACCCAACAAGAACACAAGTTCTTATGAATATGGAGTGGGCTAAGGGAGTTGGCCACACGGGTTTGATGAACCTACTATTTATACCCTCAACGATAGTTTACAAGTCAACACTTACGTGAAGTAGCTACTAGTATTATTTTACATAGGGTTCTTGTGTCTCAATCAACCCTACCCAGTCAATGCTAAGCTGATCTCGGTGATAACAGGCCTCCAAAACAAAGGAGACAACTATGCACCATACTTGGCTAAGAAAGACACCAACCAGATCAAGCAAAAGTACAACTTGCAATGTGCAAAGAGGGGCTTCTTGATTTAGCCGATTGAGGAAAAATGTGTGTGACTTGCTCCGCATATCTTATCATGTAAAGTGTTACATAAGATGTGGCCCAATCAGTGTTTGGCTGCAATGGTCAAACTAGCAGAGTTATGCATGCTGGGGGGATTTCTCAATTGGTCGCGATACCTACTGAATGAAATCATAGATGATGCACCGCAGGCCCAGCATGAACCCACGTACAAATTATATTATTCATGGATGTTCATCTTAATCTCCTTCACCAAGTCAGACATACCACCAGACTATGTGCATATGGATATCCCACTACCTTGCCATAACGCAAGGTACCAAAACTTGTGGAACGACAAAGAAGACCTGACCTGGTGAAAGGAGAAGAAAATTGAGTTATTTTTGGATGCAGAGGAACTGTGTGATGTTGTGCTCCGGTCCCACCGAATCCGCGTTGTGATGATACACAAGTACGCAACATTTATTAACTTCCAGGCCGAAGAACATAATATTATCTTATAGCAGAAAAAGGACTTGACCAGAAAAGTACACCATGCATGCTTCATGATGACAGATGAGGATGTGGATGCAATCATCAACCTATGGCTGAAGGAATGGCATGGCCCACTAGGTGAACCGCTTCCCAAAGGATAGGATAAAGAGGACCCATCACTTCACCAATTCCATGATGAAGGTAATGAAGAAGGCGATGGACATGATAACCAGTTGAAGGATGAGGAATAATAGGATGATGGTGATAGGCATAGCTTGAGTCAAAGTGACTCGGAGTAGACACCAATACTCAAGCATGTGAAGACCCAGATAGAAAATAGGAAACAAGAAGGCCAACCAAATCGCAAGAAGCAAAAAGCATACAAGGCACTGAACAAAAATACACTAATAGAAGATAATGTGGGGGATCTTGCAGCAGTTGTTTCTATATTCACGTAAGAGAGCCTTGCCATACTGAAGGCACAGTAAGAAAACATATATGAGCAAGTGGGGGGCCATCTGAATAAGTTGATCGAAGAAATCAATGAATTCAAATCCACTGTTGAGGCTGACACTTATGGTGTTGACCCAAATGTCCAAGTAGTTGTACAAAAGTTAGTGACGCCCATCAAAGTATGAATCCAGACCAATGCACTAGAAACTAGAATAGAGCCCAATGCCTTTGATGATGTTGTAAAGGATATTTCCACAATCCAGTTAGACTTCTCCAAGCTTCCCCTGACAAAGTGTAGCAGGAAGACATGACGAGGAGCGGCTAAAAGAGAATGTTTTTTCCTATCAGGAAACAAAACAACAAAAGAAGGAAAAGGCATGCAAGGCCCTGATGAAGGAAAAATAATAATAACTTAAGGGGCGCATCAACCTTCTTGCTGAAAAGGAACCTACTGGAGCGCAAGAAGAACCACCTCACATTGGCAAAGACCATCAAGAGTGCCATTGTAGAATTCCCACCTGAGGCAAGCCTAGAAGATGAGGACTCTGCGTATAAGGTAACCAGGATAGCGAAGATCACAGAAGATCTTCAGAAGTAGGTAGAAGAGATGCAAGCTAGAGAGGTGCTGAGCACACCTCTAAAGCAGCTCTAAGAATGAAGGAAAGTAGAGTCTGAGGCTGCTGGAAAAATAAAACAAGGATAAACATCATGCACTAAGACACTAGAAGAAATTTATGCAGTATGGGAAGCACTTATGGAGGATTTGAATGTTGAGAGCATAAGGGAAAATAGGCACCCAACTGAAGAAAAAATCACCACGGAGAAAGTAGACATGATGAAGTTGGCCTTCCACAAGAAGGTGACCAAAATGACTGAAATCAAGTGACTACAATAGGAGTCCAGACTCTTCAAGATAGAGAGTGGGTTAGGTAAGTAGAATTTGAAGTGCACCAGTTAGAAGCAACATGCATCACCAGCATTCTTCAACCACTGAAGGAAAAACTAGAGACTATCGCACAATTAACAGATGCAGGTCTGTCGAAACATATCAGTTTCGACCGAGTAGAGAAATTGTTCGCATAGAAAGAAGAGGTATCAGATGAAGTTACAGGGTTGCAACATATGGTGAAAGAGTTTCAGGACAAGGTTGGTCCTGCGGAGCAATTAGCATCAGAGTCATAAAATTTTGAGGGTAAAGAAGTAAGATTTGCGGCTGAAAATTTGAAATTTTTTGGAGACTAGTTCATTTTTTCTTGGTGGCTTGGGATGTTCCACATGTGAGTGTTGGGGACCTGTTGGTATAGGAAAGGAGAAAAGGAATAATCATGAGTGCAAGAAAAATAAGGTATGTCGTGTAAGTGTCAGGGAAGAAAAGAGGATGCAAAGGAAGCAAAACGGACCAACGCATGAGGGATAAATATGCATGTGGCAGAGGAAAGGTAAGCATACAGGCATACAAGTGAAGATTATGGCCGATAAAGTCAACGTAATCCTATGGCAATGCATGTATGAAGGAATATTTTGTAAGTCAGATCGATCATGCCTTGTTTTAGTCCATGACAGTTAGTTCTGACGGTTGATCACGGCCTATAACTTATGAGTTGTATGTAGTCAACCCTGTGTGTTCTGATAGAAGCTATAAATAAGAAGAACCTATTCTATATAAGGGTTGTATTTTGTTGGATTTTGTTGGGTTTTTTTTGTTGGTTTCTTTTGTTTCTTGTTTTTGGTATGGTTGTCTAGGACCAAGGACACCATTCTTGTTGTGTTTGAGTTAGAGTTAGAGGAAGGGAGGACTCAAAGAGGAGTCTAGTAGGAGTAGGATGATGTTGAGCCACAAATCTTGTAGCTTTGTACGCAGACCGCTAGGAATATAAGGGATCTACAACTAAGTGCGCAAATGGTAGATAGAAGAGTCAATCCAGTTGTGTGTGGATCAGTAGGAGTAGATAGAATAATAAATCAGAGAGAATGAGAGAAATAAGTATGAGTCATAAAATACATATCATAAGATCAGTCTGCAATTTGTCGACTGTAAGGGGCTGTATCCATTTATCATGCTAGATGAAGAGCACCTTGGTGATTTTTCCCATATGAGCTTCCATGTTATTCCTTATGTTTAAATGGTTGATCAATGTTGTATATGTTGATGTGAATGTTTGTTATTTTCTTATTGTTTGTTGATGAGCTACTGTTGAATGTAGAAGCACTATATTGTTAATTAGTGAATGAATAATTGTTAAGGTATTGTTGGGATGCGTAAGCAAGTTTGTGGTTAATTTCCTAAGTAAACATAAGTCATGATGTCTTGCTAATCTAAGGAATTAGCTGGTTTGCACAATTTGTACCAATTGTTAAGGTTATGGACAAGGTCGCGTCACGTGCATTGACATATAGTTGTGTTCATTCGCACAGGAACTATCCAGCTGACCCAACTTTCTTCGTCGAGTACCTTGACTGCATGCCAAGGGACTATAATCCTTCACCAACTACATAAAAATGTTTCTGGTAGTTACCGATTAGATATCTCGGGTGAGACTGTTCCTTACTCGTCGGTGTTTCTGACAGATTTTCTCTCTGGGGCCGATGTCTTTTCATTTATTGTTAGTATTGTGGTGTTGTTGAACCATGGGTCATGACAAGGAAGGTAATAGAATACAACATTGAGACATCTATTGTGGCATTGGATTTGGCTACTGCTGAACATACTGGGCAGCTTGAACATACTATGCTTGTGGCTGGGACATCGTCATTTGACTATACTACAGCTTCGGCGCAAATTGTGGTTGTGGTGCGAACTATGGCTGTGGCTGTGATGATATAAATTGCATCTATGGTAGTGACATATATTTTGGTCGATCATTTACTATCTAAGGTTGCATCTGCAATTGCTGTACGACATGAGGGTCTTCACCTTTCATAAATTATGAATCATATGCTCTCTCCTGTAGTAGATTGCATGCCCAATAGTCTTTGTCTTCATGTTCCACTGATTTACAAAAAGAAAAATACAGTTTGGTTTCTTTTGACACCATTTTTTTCATGTAGCTACACTCCTCATGTCGGTGCCTGTAAACTTGACATATGCAACACCATAGTACCCTACCACAACTTAATGGATCTGATGCTCTTGAAACTAGATAATTCCAGAAACTAGGGCAGTTGTCCTTGGTGTTACCTTCTACATGACATTGAGTACACCAAATATCATCATGATATTATTTCTCCTTCTTGATGTCTTGTAACTGGATCGTTAGATTTTCCATCTATGCGTGGATTTGATTCATGCGAACTTCACTCTCTCCAACCGGTGAAGCTTCCAACCTCATCACAATATCCAGAGCCTCACTCTATGTTGCAATATTCTACAACATTAGTGGCTACCGCATATGAGGTACCATGGCTACAATTAACCACTCTTTATGCTGGACATCACTCATCTCAAAGCTGAATCATTCCATTAATTTCTTGAACCTATGGTTGGAGCCCCACACGGTCTCATTAGGAATCTACTTTATCTATTTTAATTCAATAATGTATTGAGCCTCAGACTTAGGCTTCTAGAATTCATCGATTAGTCCCTGCTGAACGTTGTCCAATGGTTGGCAGTCGTCCTTGTAGGAACCTGAATGAATTTCATGAACCAATCTAGTGCACGACCCCATAGGTTAGTCTCCAGTTGGCCTTTCTTGACATCATCATCGGTGGTCTCTCTAACTTTCCACATTGGCTCGTAGAGGAAAAATTATTACTCGGGACGATCAGTACCATTCCCATGAAACAAAGTTAATTTAGCATCGTCTCCTACCATCCTCATCCTTCGTCCTATAGAGGCTAATATACTAATAGATTTTTGTTGACACGTTTGGAAAGTTGATGTAGAATTCATGGTTCTTTCTGAGTTTGAAGTAGTACACGGAGGCATGAGAATAGTGCTTCCAGGGTTTTATCTTTATTTTGCTCTAGGCATAGTCTAGGTCTGGTCATCCTCTTTGTCAATGTAGGGTCACTTCATCCTGTGTGGTTGTCCTCCATGATTTTGCATTTCAATCGCAACAAGACCTTCCCTTGTCCTCTACCTCTTCTCCTGTCGAAACCATGCTACTCCCCTTGTACAACCACTTTCTTCCTCATCTTCCCTCACTCTCTCGTAGAAACTTGCACCCATCTACCCCTTACCTTCCCATTCATCTCTCCCCTTTAGTCATAACATACCTTCCCATTCATCTCTCCCCTTTAGTCACAACATACACGACCTCTGCACACTAGATATTTAATACTCTAGGTGCATTTTAAGTATATTGTTCTCATAAACAAGCATTTTAATTGACAACTATAAAGACAATAAGAACCTACCTCTAGGATTGTTGAAGAATTCTCGTCCTTCTTTGCTATAGGATTTGGTAGTGTCGATGGAAAATTCAGTGATATATCCCTCCAGGATAGTATCCAACCAGACCTCAAATCCTTGTGATGCATGATTGTCAGTTTCTTGTAGCACCTTGATTAATTCATGGGTCCAATATGTTGGTTCTCCTCCTTGAAAATTCATCTTCTTGTATGTGAACTGTGTCAACCAGTCATACAGTGTA
Organism: Pseudotsuga menziesii; assembly: GCA_001517045.1. Classification (NCBI taxonomy): domain Eukaryota; kingdom Viridiplantae; phylum Streptophyta; class Pinopsida; order Pinales; family Pinaceae; genus Pseudotsuga; species Pseudotsuga menziesii. The sequence continues at coordinate 25,153 of LPNX010635289.1, forward strand.
ATAGGAAACTCACAGACAAAATAATCATGACGACCGTCGTGTATGTAGTTGTCCAACCACTTGTGTGTGGTCAATCCCAGGTTCTGATTTTATGCTTCAGCAAACTCTTGCAGCTTCTGGCCAAACCAATCTTGGATTTCTGGTCACATTAGATGCCACATACCCTCCTCTTAATCACAACAAGGTCCCAGCAATAGAACCATTAGTGGGATCAACCCTCAACCAAAAAAAACCAGTTGACAGGGGTCCCCTCTATCGACACTCAGCTCCCTATGATCTTCCTAAGCATCGACCCAAATGAGTTTTACCCCCTCCAGCAACACCCATAGAGCAGATGAAGTATCACCCAAGATGCTTCATCATCTCAACAACCAAATTAGATCAACTTCATTTATTATCACACATCATTCATTCATAACTGTAACAGATCTAGATTGGAAAGCAGAACAACATTCATAAGCAGTAAACCATCACATCATAGATCCACATTTCATATTTACTTAGCACTCATCATCAGCTTTGCAGGAACAGAAAGACAAGAAAATACAAAAGAAGATAACAACGATTAAGATCAACATCGGTCTTATCACATTACTTTTGCGTAACCACCCATAGATAAAAACAGATGACAATTCATCTGAGACAGATAACAAATTGTTCTCTCTATGCATCGATTAGTCTCAATATCATATACACCGATATCAACCTATATATCCATTCACAATTCCTCTTTCTATATATAGGCTTGCGCCTTTACATTCATGGTCAACTTCTAACAACTATCTAACTAACTTAACTGACTAATGACCAATATCCACAAAAACCGGTCAACATGTACAAAAATTGACACAAAATAATCAAAAGTAGTCTATCTTCTGCCTATCGCGCTATCTTTATCTTCCGCGATGTCTTCTATGCTTGTGGGGCATCCACGATGTTGAACAACTTACCCCAACCCCTTTCCAACATTTTGTAATAAAATTTGAATATAATACAAATCTAAATTTTGTTTCTGCACAAACTTTGTGTGTGTTACACAAGCATTCTTTTCTTTATGTATGTCAATTCCAGTATATTCTTCATATATAAATGAAAAGATGCATATCACATTGGTATAGTTAACCAACATACATATTACATTCTTTACTAACCTACTTCTTGAATTCCTAATATATACCTTGTTTAATTCAAGGATTTTCCCTAACTTTTTCTTGGTTAGAAAGGAGGACAATAATTATCTCTTGCTTCAGTTGTATTGAAGTTACTTGTTTGTTCTGCGCATACTCGAGGAATTTTCTTCACCCATGTATTTTTGTGTGCAAAATTCCTTTGTTTCCATACAATACAACTTTCATATCTCCATTCTTCTATAACAGCATTATACCAAGTTGGTCTTCTTTTCTACTTTTCTTTCTTTTAACATTATGAGGCATTGTGTCCAAATCTGTCGCACTTGTGTCCATATCTCCATTTCTTTTCTTTCTTTTAACACCTTATAGAATACCAATAGTTTTCTATATGGCCAGTAAATTTACATCTCAAACATTGCACTGAATCAAATTTAATTTTATAACTAAAAGCATTGGCATACCTAATTTTTACATATTTTGTAGGCATACCATACCTTCTATAATATGCATCATGTCTCTCTAGAATAAATCATACCTCTTTGTCACATATATTATCACTTTCCCCTTTATAGCCAAGTATTATTTTATATTCAGAGGATCTATGATTTCTCAGGATTTCATCTAGAATTATCGAGCTTCTATTGAATCTTGATTTGGTTTATGTGCCAAGACATGTTTCAATTCTACTTCGATTTGCACAATTTGCTTTAGTTTTAAGGTGTGAAATTTATATTTCCTTTTGCACAATTTGTTTTACTAGAAATTCATTTTTTCTTTCGATTCTTTAAGAGATTATTCCAGTACATACTTATTCTCCTCAATTTCCTTAATATTTATTTCTGTGCGCTCTGAATATTTTCCTAGCTCATTTTCTTTGTCATTCATCCATCTTACCAATATGTCTTACATGTCCTTAGTGTGGTTGACTAGTTCTTCCACTTTTGTCGATTGTTCTTTTGGTCCCTTATTTCCTTTTCTTAACGTCTTTAATTATTCTAGTGCACTAACTAGCTCTCCTTCCCAATCGACCTCAATACTTTCATCATCTTTAGATTTTGAGCTCTCATCCATGCTATTTGATTTTTCTTTCACTTCATATTTTGAATATGGTAAACGGATTCCATTGTAGGAACTTTTATGATTTGTGTTTTTCTTTGATTTTGAAGTTTATTCTATGAAAATTGACCTCTCTTCTGCTTCAAATTTTGGAGGGGACATATAAATCCCATTCCAAGTCCATTTCCTTGATGGCTTAGATGTGTTTTCACAAGTCCCTTTGATTGACTATTTCCCATCATCTAGCGATTATTCATCTTGAATTAGCACCATAAACAATATTTCTCTTGTACTTTCATGGATTTCATCTTCCTATGAGGAACTGTTATCATCCTTAGTGTAAATACTCTTCCTCCTCTTTCAAAATTCTTTCTTGTTCCCAACTCTACTTTGCTGATATTTATTCCTTTTTTCTTGGTAGTCTATTTTTTCTTCACTCTTATTGTCTTTTATTTCCTTGAACATACAACTGGAGGCCAACTATTTGATTCTTCCACATTTGAAGCATTTCAAATGGAACTTCCCTATATAGTTTTCATGTCCCATTTTTAGCTTTGTCCTAAAATTGTCTTCTTCTTCATCATACCTATTAGATGATTTCTTACACTCATGCTTACTATTTTTAGAGTTCCTTGTGGAACTATGGGAATCTTATTTTTTATATCCATTATCCTTTTTGGGTCCTCATTCCACGGGATTTGATAATTCCATGCAACTCATACCTTGTCAACTTGTCCAAATTAACTTTGTCTTCTAAAACTAATACCTTTGAGTTGAATCATGGTAGCAAGGTTCTCAAGACTTTCTACACAATTGAATATTCTTCAATGGTTGCACCAAATCCTTTGATGTAATTCATGATCTCAAATATGAGAAAATAGGTTGCAATTTCTTCCTTTTATTTCCTTTGTAGTGTTTCAAACTGTGTAGAATAAGTATGCAACTTTATCTTTTTGACCTTTTAATTACCCTCATAGATTCTCTTCATCTTATTACAAATATCCTTTTCTATACTACACTCATTACCTTAGTGAATTCAGTATATATAATCCCATATAGTATTGCACGTTTCACTTTTGCATTCTACACATAATGTCTTCTAACCTCTAGTTCAAATGGACCAGTTCTAGGATTTGTGTGATCATTTTAAGTGATTTATTGTAATTCAAATAGAGTTTGATTTATAAATTTGTACCCATTATCTATTGACTTCAAGATGTCCATTCCAATATATTGTAAATATAATTCCATTCATATCTTCCAAAATGTATTATTTGAACCATAAAATCACCCTACTCTATTGGTGGACATTCCTTCATGTTTGTCCATAAATGCATTGGATATGTCTTCCAAATGTTAGGATGTAACTTAAGACACCCCCTTTGATTCCAATTTTTATATTTATTGTATATATTTAAAGGGCGTGTGAATCAATATATAGTGCATATTTAAAATTATTTCACTTTAACAAATTTTCACCACTTAAAACGTTTCTTCTCAAACAATAGTAAACATAGTTGTGCACAAACTAATAAAGATAATTGTATATGTGTGTGGGCACATGTGTGTGTAAAAACAATATTACATAAGTGTGAGATAAATATATCAAATTATGAGCGCCAACTCATCTAGGTACCAACCTTATCCATATGCATCAACTTGATGATTATAGGAACCTACAAGTAAATACCTTGAACCACACATGCACAAACTCATGAAATTATGGAAATAACCCAAAAATATGTATGTGTATTTTCACAAGATACAACTTGTAGTTATAAGGAACCAACTTGTGGAAAAATACGATATCCAGTTGTTTCTTCAGTTTCAATTGAGCGGAAGCACCAACTCCCACTTAAATGACGATCCAACTCCATTATTATTGTACCATCTAATACTAAAATGAAGCACGAAATATATGATTGTTTCACCAAATGCTACTAGAAGGAATATTGAAATCCCTCTTCTTTACCCCTTCCTACCTCCTTCATAAGTTTTACCAGAACCAAGTGGAAGTAATATACAACTCTCACTTCATTTCCCCTTCCTGCATCCCTTATATAATTTAGTTGTGTATCCAATAACTAAAATATGCACTTTACCTTATCAACGATGAGAGACTGAATGATTTACAACAATTGTATCCCTTATGATATGTGTATTACATTTGTTTATCTATGTAAAAATAGCTAGTTTCCTTATCTATGATATGAGACAATATCTATTATTTATTCAATTTCTCTATAACACACAATTTTCATATATCTGCGAACACTAAGTTAATTATACAATTATGTATTTTTGTGTTGTTCAGTTCTATGAAATTTAGATATTTGTTCTTCTTCATGTTGATTTAGTCACTATGATCATCACACATCTTGATACCGTGTATCCTTCTACTTTGTGCTCTTCTTTCTATTTATCCTCTACTGATCGATGCAATTAGGATATACTATAGATGCTTCTTATACAATCAACGACCCAAAAATTACGAATATTTCCCTAATATATTATCTTAGAGTCCTCACTCCTCAATCTTACCTCAAAGCATTCATCTCTTGTTTATTTATACTCTTTCTAGTATAAGAGATTTGTCCATTCGTTGGGATGCCTTAAACTTGGTGATTCCTCAACTTCTTTGCTTCTTGATCAGGTTATCTTCAACATTGGCATGCAACTTTTCACAATTCAACGTTGTAGGTTTTAGTACACATATGTCATTTCCTTTGTGAGGTTTTTATGCACAAGTCCATATATCTTGGTGGTGTTTCCGTACATCCTTGGTTTTCATATTCTTCTTGTACCTTATTCTTTAAGGTTTTAATATGCACACATATGTCCCATGTTATAGTTGGATCTTTGCAATTTCTGGACTTACATATTTTTCTATATGTATCTCTTCAAACTCGCTTTGTACGAGGAAGACATCATGCACTTTAGTCGCCTTTACTATTAATGACACGAAAAAACTTGTTGGTTTATCAATGAAAAAATTATGCTTGTTGCTTTTGTCCTTTGAAATCAATGAAAACAAGAAGTTTCAACAGGGAAATACCTCAATCATGATATTGTGGGTATCATGCTCATGAGGGACCTGGTGAAACACACCTATAGGATATTATGGAACTCAATTTTTATTTTTTTGTATGGATTCATGCCTCGACAATGGATTTACCATGTGTCTCTTAAAGGTTTTAGGATGCGAGTTTTAACTGGCCATATAATTATGACCATGGATTAAATTGACAAACTATAAAATTTGTTGGATTTATGACATCATAATACTTCCATGGTATCCTCTTCTCCATGTGTACATGGCTTGGAAATTGTCTCGTATGATAATTCCAGAAACTAGGGTTTAGCTTAGTAAGAGGCAATGCAATTTTTGCACTAAGCAGTCAAATTGGGAAATACCTCAACTAGGATCTTATGGGTATTGTTCTCATGTTTTCCATACCCACAAACACTTGCATGAGATGCCAAACCTCAATTATCTTGAGCGGTTCATATTATATGCCCCACGCACTGATTCACCATGTGTTCTTGAAACAATTTCCGATGCAAGTTGAAACTAGCCATTATTGATGAATGTGGCTAAAATCAATGAACCATTTACTTTTTTGGATATGTGACATCAAAATAGTTTTAGGGGTGCCTCTCCTCAACGACTACTTGGCCTAGAATTTGTCTTGTAAAATTATTTCAGAAGCTAAGGTTCTGGTGAGTAAGAGGAAATGCAATTTCTACACCAAGGAGCCAACTTTGGAAGTACATTGCACTAATATTAGTAATTAGGTGATTATAGATTTAAGAGTTAAAAAATAGGTTTTATAGGGTTTAGAATGCACTAGGATTTAGGATACAAACTAGTGTTTAAAATATTTAGAATGCAAACTACGGATTCCTTATTAGTGTATAAAAGTAAGACATGTACAATATGAACTAGACTTTAATTGCATATTTTGACTAATGTAACAATCAATCATCCATCTTGTCATTGATGCAAATAGGGACTATGAAATTTCTGATAATTTTGTTGGCGGTGTTGAAAAAAATAGGGTTCTTATTGAGGGTCTCTCGTGTTCCTATGAAGTTCCATATAATTGGTGCACAAAAAAAGGGAAATATCTTTTTTGTCACCTTGAATGTGCCTATAGACCAATTATGTTTCCCAAGAACAGGAAGGGATAAAAATTAGAACCTTAAAAAACATAAAGTAACACTTAATTAAAGTACACGACATGACTTTTAAAAATATCACTTGATAATAACAATAGATTACTTACATCGCTCACTCCATTAAGAGGCACTCTAAAAACTCACAACACAATGAACATGAAAGGATAAATGTTAAAACCTTTAAAATAAAATATATAATCACTTAATGAAACTTTAAGACATGAATTTTAAAACAATCACATGGTCAAAACAACATATTTCTTGCATCACTCACTCAAGTAGGCCATTCAGATCATATATGTTTCTAATGGTATCCATCACTTTTTCATGATGAGAATGAGGTAGAAATTATCATACCCGTGACCTTGTTTTCTTGGAAAGTGTATGTAACTTGATCTTTCTGGTAGCCATTAAATTGGAGTAGTGGTATACAAGATATCCTGATATACATATACATTGTTCTTTTTTTTTGGTGATTATAGAGTCAATTATTCAACATTAAAAACCATTAATCCAATAAAAGAATATTTTCATTATCTACAATAGGTTTGAGAAGTGTTTTCTTTCCACCTAAGCAACGTTCCAACCAGCAATCATAACTAATTAATTATTTTTGGGAGACCACTATGTATATATGTCTTATAAAATGGAACAAAATGTGCATATGAATTCTATTAAAAAAAAGTGGAATATATACATGATAAAACTCAAGATTCACAAGCATATATATTAAAATTATAATGAATACATCAATGTAACATATTATTAAACCTTCTTATAGAAGATCTAATATTTTATCATAATTTGTATAATTTAACATTTTATGATCTTCCAAAGGGATTATTTCATTAAATACATGCATATCACCATCTAGTGTGACTTGATCCCAGGTATCAACCAACTCTGAATATCCACACTCATCCAATTCATCAATGCTACAAGAACCACAAAATAAATCCTTATTTCTTGTCCATATTTCAAGGGTTGAGTTGTTTGAGCTTCTAATAAAAAAAAATCTTCAAGTTCCATGCGTTGTGCTTACCTGATATGTGTGTGATTGGTCAACATATCTCAGATACAATATAATTCTCCTCTCTTAAATTTTCCTTGTTTATTTATATCCCATCACACATGTACACCAATTAACTATGGACATTTCATATTGAAGGTGAGAAAGTATAAACTTCATCTCTTCCATTCAAAAAGTTTTTTTTATGAGTTCACTAACACCATCGTGCTATCCTTTGTAATGTCTAGTCTCAAAATAGTTCCATATATGTGGTACCTTGTATTTTATGTGCAATAATGACAACCATTGAAATACATGTGCATTTCTTAACTTCCTTGTGAAACCATTTGGTTATATACACTGTCAACAAAATGGTATATGTCTAGTGATCAACAAATCATAAAGAAATTGGTAGCATTGTTGCACATAATGGATGTTGTGGGTCTATTCATCTCTTATATAAACAAAACCAATCTAGCGCATGACCCTGCAGGGTAGTCGCCAGTTGTCCTTTCTTGACATCATCATTGGTGGTCTCTCGAACTATCCACACTGCCTCGTAGAGGAACAAGAATTACTAGGGATCATCAGTCCCCTTCCTATGAAACAAAGTTAATTTAGCATCATCTCCTACCATCCTCGACCTTCTTCCTATAGAGGCTAATATACTACTAGACTGTTGTTGACATGTCTGGAAAGTTGATGTAGTATTCGTGGTTCTTTCTGAGTTTGAAGTAGTGCATGGAGGCATGGGAAAAGTGCTTCCAGAATTTTATCTTTCTTTTTCTCTAGGCATAGTCTGGGTCTTATGGTCCTCTTTGTCAATGTACGGTCACTTCATCCCATGTGGTTGTCCTTCGTTATTTTTCATTTCGATCACAGCAGGACCTTCCCCTGTCCTCTGCCTCTTCTCCTATCAAAACTGTGCTACTCCCCTTGTACAACCACTTTCTTGCTCAGCTTCCCTCGCTATCTCATCAAAACTTGCACCCATATACCCCTTACCTTCCCATTCATCTCTCCTCTTTAGTCACAACATCCACCACCTCTGCACAATGGGGATTTACTACTCTAGGTGCATTTTAAGTATGTCGTTCTCATAAACACATATTTTAATCGACAATTGTAAATATAATAAGAACCTAACACCAGGTCTGTTAAAGAATTATTGTTATGTTTTGCTATAGGATTCAGTAGTGTTGACAAAAAATTCACTGATATATCCCTCCAGGATACTATCCAACCATACCTCAAATGCTTGTGATGCACGATTGTTACTTTCTTGTAGCTCATTGATTAATTCATGGGTCCAATATGTTGGTTCTCCTCCTTGAAAATTCATCTTCTTGTATGTGAACTATGCCAACCACTCATACAGTATAATAGGAACCTCACAAAAAAAATACTAGTGAGGACCGTCGTATATGTATTTCTCCAACCACTTGTGTGTGGTCAATCCTAGGTTCTGATTTTTTGCTTCAGCAAACTCTCGCATCATATGTTAAAACCAATCTTGGATTTCTGGTCACGTTGGATGCCACATCCCCTCCTATTAATCACAACAATGTCTCAACAACATAACCATTTGTTGGCTCAACCCTGAAACAAAAAAAACCCAGTCGATAGGGGTCCCCTCTTTCGACACTCGACTCACCGCGATCTCCTTGAGCATCGACCAAGACAGGTTTTACCCCATCCAACAAGACCCATAGAGTGGATGAAGTATCACCCAAGATGTTCAAGGGAGGGTTAGGGAATTTATGGTTCATCATCTCAACAGCTATATCATATCAACTTCATTCCTTATCACACATCATTCATTCATAACTGCAACAAATCTAGATCGGAAAGCAGAACATCATTCATAAATAGTAAACCATCACATCATAGATCCACATTTCATATTTACTTAGCACTCATCATCAGCTTTGTAGGAACATAAATACAGGAAAATACAAAAGAAGATAACAATGACTCAGATCAACATCGGTCTTATCACATTACTTCTGCGCAACCACCCATAGATCAAAAGAGATAACAATTCATCTGAGACAGATAACAACTTGTTCTCTCTATGCATCGATCAGACTCAATATCATATACACCGATATCAACCTATATATCCATTCACAATTCCTCTTTCTATATCTAGTCTTGTGCCTTTACATTCATGATCCACTTCTAACAAGCTTCTAACTAACTTAACTAACAAATGACCAATATCCACAAAAACTAGTCAACATGTACAAAAAGTGACACCAAATAATCAAAAGTAGTCTACCTTCCACCTATCGCACTATCTTTGTCTTCCACGGTGTCTTCTATGCTTGTCGGGCATCCACGATATTGTGCAACTTACCCCAACCCCTTTCACACATTTTGTAATAAAATTTGAATATAATACAAATCTAAATTTTGTTTCTACACAAACATTGTGTGTGTTATACAAGCATTATTTTCTTTATGTATGTCAATTCCAGTATATTATTCATATATAAATGAAAATATGCATATTGTTGATGTAATTGTAACTTCAGAATGTATTCATCCATATTTCTTATGTATTGTAACCCGATGTTTATTCCGGGATGTATTGTAATTTATTTGAGTCATGTCACACCCCGATGTTTATTCCGGGAAGTTTCTATAATGAGAAAGTCATGTCAAGTCATTGTGGGAAACCCTCCCATTGGTCAAGCATTAAAGTCCCCACAGTTGTGGGGCCCTTGGGTTATTAGAATATCCTAGTGAATTCAACCCTAGGTGAGTCATTGTAAGTTGGGGCAATAGTCGCCACCATTGTGTTACCCTCCTATTGGTTAGAGGAGGCAAAGTCCCCAGAAGTGGTGGGGCACTAGGGTTATTAGACACTCCTAGAGATGTCGGCACTAGTAAGTAATTGTTAAGTGAGGCCAACATGTTGGAGTGCACTTCAAGTGAATGAAAGAATATAAATAGAGATTGAGCCTCTCTATTTATCTCACTTACAACACTCACACTCACTCATTGGGGTGCATGAGTGAGAGAGGAGAATCTCTCTCAGTGAGAGAGAGAGAGACTGCTGCTGTCGGGAGATCATCTTACTGTTTTCCAGTTTTACTGTTTTGGTACTGATTCTATCTCTGAGGAAGTTGTAGGGTTTTCTCCTTCATGGTTTTTCTAAGGAAAATTCTTTGTGTTTCTTGTCTCTTGTGTTGTGCTTATGTTTTATTGTTGTGCTTGTTATTCTTTCAGTTAAAAGATCCTAAGATCATAATGCTAGCTTATATGATAAAAATCTAACATGGTATCAGAGCTAACCTGAGAAGAAGACATTGTGCAGCTATAGAATCTAGGGATCCTTAATTTTTGGATCTATCTCCATAATCCATCAACAAAAGTATGCTAGGTTGACTATCCATTGAAGGGCGCATCTTTCTGTCGAAGCGGAATTCGATTTCGAGCATTTTCAGTTTTCAATGCGGAAATTAGGGATTTCTACAAAAGAGGATTTTTTGAATGAGCCTAGAATAGGATTTTTCTCCTCATCAAAACCCAATTTTAGAGACCTGGATCAAGAAATTTGGTTGTGTAAAACTCCGGGAAAGTCAAACCCTAGTTTGACCCCGAGCTAGAAAAACCCTAAATACTAAAACCGCTAAGCTTTGGTACATTCACTATATCCCAATATTGGAGAAGGTTCAGGAGCTGAAAATTTCTTAGGCTGTAGAAAAACTCCTAATGCCAACTGTGTCAAAAAATAAGCCTCATATTCGCTATATTCTAGGTTATATGATCCCTCCAAGTTAGGGTTCCAGCCTCTTCTAGAATTCATCCCTAAACAAGACACCTGGGGAGAATTGCTATAGCTTTGGCTACAGAGGTCCAAATGGAATTATAGAATATGTTCTAGAAAGGGCACAGACTTTAATTTCTATGATCCAAATATCAAAATTAGAAGATGAACCAATGACATGTGGAAGTCCATACAACTTCATTGTTCTAAACAGTCCTATAACAGGTCACCTTGGGAAATGGATCATAAATCCCAAATGGTGAACCAATTCTAATGAAACATATGGATTTGGGTCAAGGACATGTGAGGATACCTCATTGAGAAATTTCAGACATAGAGGAGCAATAATTTTGGAGATATCACAGAAATAGTGACAAGAATTGCTGTAGAAGAAATTGGAAAACTAGGGCTTCCTATTCCGGGAGCTTCCCTCCACTGTTTTCAGAAAAGGAGTACATTGGAAAGCTCCATTTGAAGGGATCTATCTGTCTATCCAATCAGATCTGAAATATTCCAAATTTTGAAAATTAGGGTTTATGTGAAAAACCCTGGATCAGCCAGCATCGGAACTAGGACGGACACCTCAAATCAGTAAGATCTAATCCTTTGCTATTTTCGTTTGAGGTTCTCATTTAAAAGTGATCTATCACATCAGCTTGATGGTAAGATTATTTAAGTTGACAAATTCCAAGCATGAAAGTATATGATCTCCCTGAAGAAATGATTCGGACACTTACATGAGTAGAGAGGTTCCAGTTCTATAGGGAGATGAGGCTCAAAGCCTTACACAAGAAGAACTTGGTCAAGGCCAAGAACATCATTATTGATTCAGTCACGAATCAACTTGTACTACAAGTGTCTTCCATAAATAGACCGAAGATGTTTGATTCCTTGACCAAGATATTTGAAGAGAAGAACATACATCAGAAGATGACCTTAATAAACTAGTTGAAGAATGTGAAGATCCAGAATGCAGAGACCATGCAGTCATAAGGATCTCTCAAATCAAAGAACAACTTGAAGCGGTAAAAGAAGTGAAGAATGCAGAAGTGGTGATGGCCACCTTGAATGGCCTCCTAGAATCATGGGATTCATTCATTTGAAGAATGTGTACCAGAAGGGAGTGATTACTTTTAGCAGACTCCGAGAAGAAGAAGAAGCTCGACTCATAAGAGAAGAGAACATGGAAGCAACTAAAGATCAGGATCTCCCCTTCCAAAGAAGATACCTCAAGCGATGAGGAATACGAAGGACTCAACTCTTAAAGAACCTCTTTTCCATCCTAGTATTTGGATAAAAAACAATGCTATTATGAATGAAGAAGACGATGAAGTTGAAGGCTCAAGAAGAAGTCTACCCATGAAACAAATAAAGATAAGTATTCAATTTTCATGATATTGTTTTGTTATGCATTTGTCTATATTCAATTGATGTATTATGCATGATAGGATGTTTGCATTAATGACAGTATACTACTAATATGCATGTGATGGGTAAGTAGCTCGTGGTTCTATAAAACTCTCCATTGCTACTTATCTAGAATGAAACCTCTTTGCTGACATATTGGATTAGTGCACAATCTCAATGTTGTCCTGGTAGAGATGGAAGGCATCTAGAATTTTTCAATGAGATATGGATGAATGTTGAATTGGATAAAGTAGTTGCATGATCATATATTTACGCATAAGAAATTTCCAGTATAAATATTCCTTATGAAATGTTTTTAACAATACAAATGCATTTGACTTGTAGGAAAGACCGCATACATAATCGCCTGCAAGCAAAGAAGAATGAGACTTGTTCCGAAGAACAAGTGATGACATTTCAAAGATGAAGAATAATATGACGAATACAGTGACATAATTGATGCAGAACCTTCAAGCTATGAAGAAGTAACCAAGAAGAAAGGGAAGACCAGTTCAAGAAGAATGATGTCTAGGATGTAGTATCGACACATGAAGAGAAGTTTGTAGTTCCATCATACAGTACATGGAAACATTGTGGGATACAAATCAAGATTCGTAGCACGAGGCTTCTCACAAAAAGAAGGCCTAGACTACGAAGAGAAATTTGTAGCCAGTGAGAGTTGAAACACATACATGATGAGCTTGATGAAGATCTTAACCTTTTCTACAAGGTTGAAGATGCAAGTCTATACACTAGATGGTCACATAGAATATTAGTAGCATAGGAAGTTACTTGTCACTCCGGTACATAATGTTTCAGTGCATATAGTATGGAAGGCAGACGGATTATGATGCTCTGCTTTAGAGGGAGTGATTGCAAAAGATCTAAGGCTCAACATGGTATGACAGGATGGATAGATCACTGATGACTCTAGGCTTTACTGAGAGTAAAGTGGATTCCAACCTTTGCTTCAAGGTTGAATGCGGAAGACCAGTGATGCTCCTGTTATGTGTCGATGTAATACTTTCTAGGTATGGAGGTGTGGCAGAGTACAGATGGAATCTTCCTTGGACAAGGAAAGTATGAAGTAAAGATCCTAAGGATTTTTGGGATGATGGGCTGCAAGGCTATGACCACACCTTTGGCATCAAACCTGAAGCTATTGAGTGATGCTTCATCAGAGACAGTTGATGCTACGATGTATCGTCAAATGATTGGGTCATTGATGTACCTGACGAACACGAGACCTGACATTTGCTTTACTATGAACACCTTGAGCCAGTTCTTGACAGATCCAAGACATGCTCACTTGATTGTTGCAAAGCATATTCTGAGGTACCTGAAGGGTACAGTTGATTATGGGCTCAAGTATGATGTGAATCAAAAGATTAACCTAGAGGGTTATGTTGATTCAGATTGGGTAGGCAGTGCCAATGATAGGAAGAGCACTTCAGGTTGTTGCTTCAGTATGGGATCAGGTGTGATCTCTTGGTTTAGCAGGAAGCAATCCTGTGTGGCACTGAGTACAGCTGAAATATAGTATGTCATAGCTTGTTCAGCTAGTTGTGAGGCAGTATGGTTGTGGAAGCTACTATCTGATATATTTGATCTCTAGTTGGATGCTACTTGTATACATTGTGACAACCAGAGTTGCATGAAGCTATCAGAGAGTCCAGTGTTCCATGACAAGTCTAAGCATATCAAGATCAAGTATCACTATATCAGGGATATGGTGTAGAGGGGAGCAGTGAAGCTCTAGTATGTTGCGACGGAGGAATAGATAGCTGATGTATTGATGAAGCCATTGGCTAGGCTGATGTTCGAGTACTTCAAGGAAAATCTTGGTGTTCTCCAGATCGAGGTTTCCTCCAAGAGAAAGTGATGAGACCCATAGCCATTCTGACATGGTGAGAGGATTGGTTCCTTCGATGGTCAGATATAAGGGTTGAGCCATTCTGTCATGGTGAGAGGATTGGTTCCTTCCATGCCAGATATGAGTGCTGGCCATTCTGTCGAGTAGGACAAATGTAAGGGAAACTGCCATTCTAGGAATGGAGGCACCTGGTTAGTTACTAGGACAACTCATTCTAGTATTGAGAAGCCATTCTAATGTGATAGAGGGATGTGTTCCCACTTGATCAGATGTAAGGGCTGAACCATTCTGTCATGGCTAAAGGATTAGGTTCCTTCCATGTCAGATGTGAGTGTTGGCCATTCTGACAAGCAGGTCAAATGTAAGGGAAACTGCCATTCTCTAGGAGAATGAAGGCACTTGGTTAGTTACCAGGTAGCTGAGTTGAGGACTGGGGGCCATTCTGATATGATTGTAGGATTGGTTCCTACAAGATCAGATATGAGTGCAAGCCCTTCCATCATTGTGAGTAGGATGTGTTCTTGCTTGGGTGGATGTAAGTGCAGATCCTTTCCACAGATGGTAGTAGGTGTGTCCTACCATGCTGGTGGATGTGAGTGTTGAGCCTTTCCATAGATGATAGTAGCTATGTCCTATCATGCTGGTGGATGTGAGTGTTGTGCCTTTTCACAGATGATAGTAGCTGTGTCCTGTCATGCTGGTGATTGTAAGTGTAGTGCCTTTTCACAGAGGTAGTAGGTGTGTCCTACCATGCTGGTGGATGTGAGTGTTGTTCCTTTCCACATATGATAGTAGGTGTGTACTATCATGCTGGTGGATGTGAGTGTTGTGCCTTTCCACAGATGATAGTAGGTGTGTCCTATCATGCTGGTGGTCGTAAGTGCTGAACCTTTTCACAGATGATAGTAGGTGTGTCTTATCATGCTGGTGAATATGAGTTCTGAGCCTTTCTGATATGATTATAGGATTAGTTCCTACATGATCAAATGTGAGTGTTGGGTGTGCCTTTCTGACGAGTAGGTCAGATGTAAGTGCTAGGCGAAGACCTACACGATGGCTCGGCCTACGACCAGCATGAAAAAGAGGTAGCTCTGTAGAAATTCCTGTGATAAGAAGAATCATGAGATATCACTCATGGTACTGATCCAGATCGAGTGAGGATCTAGATCCAGTGATGATGATCCAGTAGTGATGATCCAGTAGTGATGATCTAGATCGAGTGATGATCCAGATCCAGTGATGATGACCAGTGATGATCCAGATCCAGTGATGATGATCCAGCAGTGATGATCTAGATCGAGTGATGATCCAGATCCAGTGATGATGACCAGTGATGATCTAGATCCAGTGATGATACAGATCCAGTGATGATGTCCCATGATGATCCAGATTGAGTGATGATCCAGATCCAGTGATGATGTCCCATGATGATCCAGATCGAGAGATGATCCAGATCCAAAGACGAAGATGACTTGAAGACTCCAAAGACTTGAGATGCAGATGATGAGATGATCTAGTTGATACAGAGAAGAAGACTAGTGCTGATAAATTGTGTCGAGAGAATACCTTCCTAGTTAAGAGGGAGTGTTGATGTAATTGTAACTTCGGAATGTATTCATCCATATTTCTTATCTATTGTAACCTGATGTTTATTCCTAGATGTATTGTAATGTATTTGATTCATTTCATACCCCGATGTTTATTCTGGGAAGTTTCTATAATGAGAAATTCATGTCAAGTCATTGTGGGAAACCCTCCTATTGGTCAAGGGTTAAAGTCCCCACAGTTGTGAGGCCCTTAGGTTATTAGACTATCCTAGGGAATTCGACCCTAGGTGAGTCATTGTAAGTTGGGGAAATAGTCCCCACCATTGTGTTACCCTACTATTGGTCAGAGGAGGCAAAGTCCCCAGAAGTGGTGGGGCACTAGGGTTATTAGACACTCCTAGAGATGTCGAATCTAGTAAGTAATTGTTAAGTGAGGCTGACATGTTGAAGTGCACTTCAAGTGAACGAAAGAATATAAATAGAGAGTGAGCCTCTCTATTTATATCACTTGCAACACTCACACTCACTCATTGGGGCACATGAGTGAGAGAGGAGAAGCTCTCTCAGTGAGAGAGAGAGAGAATACTGCTGTCAAGAGATCATCTTACTATTTTCCAGTTTTACTATTTTGGTGTTGATTCTATCTCTGAGGAAGTTGCGGGGTTTTCACCTTTATGGTCTCCCCGAGGAAAATTCTTTGTGTCTCTTGTCTCTTGTGTTGTGCTTACGTTTTATTGATGTGCTTGTTATTCTCTCAGTTAAAAGATCCTAAGATCATAATGCTAGCTTATATGATAAAAATCTAACACATATCACATTCTTTACTAACCTACTTCTTGAATTCCTAATATATACCTTGTTTAATTCAAGGATCTTCCCTAACTTTTTCTTGGTTAGAAAGGAGGACAATAATTATCTCTTGCTTTAGTTTTATTGAAGTTACTTGTTTATTTTGCACATAATCGAGGAATTTTCTTCACCCATGTATTTATATGTACAAAATTCCTTTGTTTCCATACAATACAACTTTCATATCTCCATTCTCCTATGAAAGTATTATACTAAGTTGGTCTTCTTCACTACTTTTCTTTCTTTTAACATTATGAGGCATTGTGTCCAAATCTATCGCACTTGTGTCCATATCTCCATTCCTTTTCTTTATTTTAACACCTTATAGAATGCCAACATTTTTCCATATGGCCTATAAATTTACATATCATACATTGCATTGAATCAAATTTAATTTTATAACTAAAAGCATTGGCATACCTGATTTTTACATATTTTGTAGGAACACGAGACCTTCTATAATATGCATCATATCTCTCTGGAATAAATCATACCTCTGTCACATATATTATGACTTTCCCCTCTATAGCCAAGTATTATTTTGTCTTTAGAGGATCTATGATTTCTCAGGATTTCATCTAGAATTATCGAGCTTCTATTGAATCTTGATTTGGTTTCTGTGCCAAGACATGTTTCAATTCTACTTTGATTTGCACAAGCTACTTTAGTTTTAAGGTGTGAAATTTATATTTCCTTTTGCACAATTTGTTTTACTAGAAATTCTTTTTTTTTCTTTCGATTCTTTAAGACATTATTCCAGTACATGCTTATTCTCCTCAATTTCTTTAATATTTCTTTATGTGCATTCTGACTATTTTCCATTCTCATTTTCTTTGTCATTCATCGATGTTACGAATATGTCTTACATGTCCTTAGTGTGGTTGACTAGTTCTTCCTCTTTTGTCAATTGTTCTTTTGGTCCCTTATTTCCTTTTCTTAATGTATTTAATTATACTAGTGCACTAACTAGCTCTCCTTCCCAATCAACCTCAATACTTTCATCATCTTTAGATTTTGAGCTCTCATCCATGCTATTTGATTTTTCTTTTGCTTCATATTTTGAATATCGTAAATGGATTCCATTGTAGGAACTTTTATGTTTTGTGTTTTTCTTTGATTTTGAAGTTTATTCTATGAAAATTGACCTCTCTTCTACTTCAAATTTTGAAGGGGACATAGAAATCCCATTCCAAGTCCATTTCCTTGATAGTTTAGATGTGTTTTCACAAGTCCCTTTGATTGATTATTTCCCATCATCTAGCGAGTCTTCATCTTGAATTAGCACCATAAACAATAATTCTCTTGTACTTTCATGGATTTCATCTTCCTATGATGAACTATTATCATCCATAGTCTAAATACTCTTCCTCCTCTTGGAAAATTCATTCTTGTTCCCAACTCTACTTTGCTGATATTTATTCCTTTGTTCTTGATAGTCTATTTTTTATTCACTCTTATGGTCTTTTGTTTCCTCGAACATACAACTAGAGGCCAACTATCTGATTCTTCCATATTTGAAGCATTTGAAATGAAACTTCCCTATATAGTTGTCATGTCCCCTTTTTAGCTTTGTCCTAAAATTGTCTTCTTCTTCATAATACCTGTTAGATGAGTTCTTACACTCATGCTTACTATTTTTAGAGTTCCTTGTGGAATTACAGGAATATTATTTTTTATATCCATTATCCTTTTTGGGTCCTCATTTCACAGGATTTGATAATTCCATGCAACTCATCCCTTGTCAACTTGTCCAAATTAACTTTGTCTTCTAAAAGTAATACCTTTGAGTTGAATCATGGTAGCAAGGTTCTCAATATTTTCTACACAATTGAATCTTCTTCAATGGTTGCACCAATTCCTTTGATGTAATTTGTGATCTCAACTCTGAGAAAATAGGTTGCAATTTCTTCCTCTTATTTCCTTTGTAGTGTTTCAAATTGTGCAGAATAAGTATGCAACTTTACCCTTTTTACCTTTTAACCCTCATAGATTCTCTTCATATTATTACAATTATCCTTTTCTATAGTGAACTTCATTACCTTAGAGAATTCAGTATATATAATCCCATAGAGTATTGCACGTTTCACTTTTGCATTCTACACATGATGTCTTCTAACCTCTAGTTCAACTGGACTAGTTCTAGGGATTTTGTGCTCATTTTAAGTAATTTATTCTAATTCAAATGGAGTTGGATTTGGAAATTTATACCCATTATCTACTGACTTAAAGATGTCCATTCCAATATATTGTAAATATAATTCCATTCATATCTTCCAAAATGTATGATTTGAAACATAAAATCGCCCTCTCTGTTGGTAGACATTCCTTCATGTTTGTCCATATATGCACTAGATATGTCTTCCAAATGTTAGGATGTAACTTAAGACACCCACTTTTCATTCCAATTTTTGTATTTATTGTATATATTTAAAGGGCGTGTGAATCAATATATAGTGCATATTTCAAATTATTTTACTTTAACAAATTTTCACCACTTAAAACTTTTCTTCTGAAACAATAGTAAACATAGTTGCGCACAAAATTCTTAAAGATAATTGTATATGTGTGTGTGTAAAAACAATATTACACAAGTGGGAGATAAATATCTCAAATTATGAGCACCAACTCATTTAGGTACCAACTTTATCCATAAGCATCAACTTGATGATTACAAGAACCTACCTATAAATACCTTGATCCACACATGCACAAACTCATGAACTTATGGAACTAACCCAAAAATATGTATGTGTATTTGCACAAGATACAACTTGTAGTAATAAGGAACCAAATTGTGGGAACATACGATATCCAATTATTTCTTTAGTTTCAATTGAGCGGAAGCACCAACTCCCAATTGTATTTACCAGCTCCCACTAGAATGGCAATCCAACTCCATTATTATTGTACAATCTACTACTAGAAGGAAACACAAAATATATGATTGTTTCACCAAATGCTACTAGAAGGAATATTCAAATCCCTTTTCTTTACCCCTTCCTACCTCCTTCATAAGTTTTACTAGAACCAAGTGGAAGTAATATACAACTCCCTCTTCGTTTCCCCTTCATGCATCCCTTATATAAATTAGTTGTGTATCCAATAAATGAATATGCACTTTACCTTATCAATGATGCGAGACTCAATGATTTGCAACTATTGTATCCCTTATTATATGTGTCTTACATTTGTTTATCTATGTCAAAATAGCTAGTTTCCTTATCTATGATGTGTGACAATATCTATTATTTATTCAATTTCTATGTAACACACAATTTTCATATATCTGTGAACACTGAGTTAATTATACAATTATGCATTTTTGTGGTGTTCAGTTCTATGAAATTTATATATTTGTGCTTCTTCACCTTGATTTAGTCATTGTGATCATCACACATCTTGATACCATGTATCCTTCTACTTAGTGCTCTTATTTATATTCATCCTCTACTAGTCGATGCAATTAGGATATACTATAGATGCTTCTTGTATAATAAATGAGCCAATGATACCCCACGAATTATGAATATTTCCCTAATATATTATCTTCAAGTCCTCACTCCTCAATCTTACCTCAAAACATGCATCTCTTGTTTATTTATACTCTTTCTAGTATAAGAGATGTGTCCATTCGTTGGGATGCCTTAAACTTGGTGAGTCCTCAACTTCTTTGCTTCTTGATTAGGTTATCTTCAACATTGGCATGCATCTTTTCACAATTCAACGTTGTAGGTTTTAGTACACATATGCCATTTCCTTTGTGAGATTTTTACACACAAGTCCATATATCTTGGTGGTGTTTGCATACATCTTTGATTTTCATATTCTTCCAGTAACTTATTCTTTAAGGTTTTAATATGCACACATATGTCCCATGTTATAGTTGGATCTTCGCAATTTCTGGACTTACATATTATTCTATATGTATCTCTTCAAACTCGCTTTGTACGAGGAAGACATCATGCACTTTATTCATGTTTACTATTAATGATAGAACAAACCTTATTGGTTTATGAATGACAAAATTATGCTTGTTGATTTTTTCCTTTGAAATCAATGACAACATGAAGTATAAACAGGGAATACCTCAATCATGAGATTGTGGGTAGTATGCTCATGAGGGACCTGCTGAAAAATACCTGTAGGAGATTATGGAACTCAATTTTTCTTTTTTGTATGGATTCATGACTCGACAATGGATTTACCATGTGTCTCTTAAAGGTTTTTGGATGCAAGTTTTAACTGGCCATATAATTATGACCATTGATTAAATTGACAAACTATAAAATTTATTCGATTTATGACATCATAATAATTCTATGGTATCCTCTTCTCCATGGGTACATGGATTGGAAATTGTCTTATATGATAATTCTAGAAACTAGGGTTTAGCTTACTAAGAGGCAATGCAATTTTTACACTAAGCAGTCAAATTTGGAAATACCTCAGCTAGGATCGTATGGGTATTGTTCTCATGTTTTCCATACCCATAAACACTTGCATGAGATGACAAACCTCAATTATCTTGATCAATTCATATTGTATGCGCCAGGCACAGATTGACCATGTGTCTCTGAAATGATTTAGGATGCAAGTTGAAACTAGCCTATATTGATGAATGTGGCTAAAATCAGTGAACCATTTACTTTTTTGGATATGTGACATCAAAATAGTTCTAGGGGTACCTCTCCTCCACGACTACTTGGCCTAGAATTTGTCTTGTACAATTATTCGAGAAGCTAGGGTTTTGGTGAGTAAAAGGAAACACAAAAAGTACATTGCACTCAATATTAGTAAATAGGTGATTATAGATTTAAGAGTTAAAAAATAAGTTTTATAGGGTTTAGAATGCACTAGGATTTAGGATACAAACTAGTTTTTATAGTATTTAGAATGCAAACTATGGATTCCTTATTAGTGTATAAAAGTAAGACATGTAGGATATGAACTAGACTTAAAGTGCATATTTTGACTAATGTAACAATCAATCATCCATCCTGTCATTGAGGCAAATAGGAACTATGAAATTTTTGAGAATTTAGTTGGTGGTGTTGAAAAAAATAGGGTTCTTATTGAGGGGCTCTCATGTTCCTATGAATTTCCATATAACTGGTGCACAAAAAAGGAAAATATAATTTTTGTCCCCTTGAATGTGCCTATAGATCAATTATGTTTCCTAGGAATATGAAAGGATAAAAATTAAAACCTTAAAAAGCATAAAGTAACACTTAATTAAAGTATAGAACATTACTTTTAAAAATATCACTTGAAAATAACAATAGATTACTTACATCCCTCACTCCATTAAGAGGCACTCTAAAAACTCACAACGCAATGAACATGAAAGGATAAATGTTAAAACCTTTAAAATAAAACATGTAATCACTTAATGAAACTTTAAGACATGAATTTTAAAAGAATCACATGGCCAAAACAACATATTTCTCGCATCACTCACTCAAGTAGGCCACTTAGATCATATATGTTTCTAATTTTATCCATCACTTTTTCATGATGAGAATGAGGTAGAAATTATCATACCCGTGACCTTGTTTTCTTGGAAAGTGTATGTAACTTGATGTTTATAGTAGCCATTAAGTTGGCGTAGTGGTATAGAAGATATCCTGATATACATATCCATTGTTCCTTTTTTGGTGATTATAGAGTCAATTATTCAACATTAAAAACCATTAATCCAATAAAAAATATTTTCATCATCTACAATAGGTTTAAGAAGGGTTTTCTTTCCACCTAAAAAACGTTCCAACCAACAATCATAACCAATTAATTATTTTGGGCAGACCACTATGTATATATGACTATAATATGGTATTTTCATCATCTACAATAGGTTTAAGAAGGGTTTTATTTCCACCTAAGAAACGTTCCAACCAACAATCATAACCAATTAATTATTTTGGGCAGACCACTGTCTATATATGACTATAATATGGAGCAAAATGTGCACATGAATTCTATTAAAATAAAGAGGAATATATACATGATAAAAATCAAGATTCACAATAATATATATTAAAATTATTATGAATACCTGAATGTAAAATATTATTAAACCTTCTTATAGAAGATCTAATATTTTATCATAATTTGTAGAATTTAACATTTTATCGTCTTCTAGAGGAATTATTTCATTAAATACATGCATATCACCATCGATTGTGACTTGATCCCAGGTATCAACCAACTCTGAATATCCACACTCATCCAATTCATCAATGCTACAAGAACCACAAAATAAATCCTTATTTCTTGTCCATATTTCAAGGGTTGAGTTGTTTGAGCTTCTAATAAATACAAATCTTCGAGTTCCATGCATTGTGTTTACCTGATATGTGTGTGATTTCTAAACATCTCTTAGATCCAATATAATTCTTCTCTTTTGGATTTTCCATGTTGATTTATATCCCATCACACATGCACACCAATTAACTATGGACATTTCATATTGAAGGGAGAAAGTATAAACTTCATCTCTTCCATTCAAAAAGTTCTTTTTTATGAATTCACTAACACCATCATGTTATCCTTTGTAATGTCTAGTCTCAAAATAGTTCCATATATGTGGTACCTTGTATTTTATGTGCAATAATGACAACCATTGAAATACACGTGCATTTCTTAACTTCCTTGTGAAACCAGTGGTTATATACAATGTCGACAAAATGGTATATATCTAGCGATCAACAAATCATAAAGTAATTGGAAGCATTGTTGCACATAATGGATGTTGTGGGTATGTTCATCTCTTATATAAAAATGACTTTCTAACAATATCACCCACTTCTCTTCACTACTATCTATCTTGTTCCTGTAATTAATATGTACCATTATGATCTCCTAGTCTGAATGATAGTATTGACTTTGTATCTCATTTTATGGTTGTAGCGTGTAGTTTTCAGTGAAATGAACTACTGAAAATATGGTTTTTAGTGGGACTGTATCTCTACATATTCTAAAATTTTGATATTGGAACTAAGACATATCATCATGTTAAATTTAATGTTCAATATTTTCATAGAATTTTGGAATAAAATCATATACTGGCACTTGTTGCGAATACAAAAATTAGGAATTGGATAACTATATATAACAATTAGAAATACAATAAGCTAATTTTAATAAAAATTTCACAAAGCCATTGTTACATGTGAATTCATCAATTTAATCTTCTGAATTTGTTTCTAATCATGAAATTGATAGGTCTCATATTAGAAAATATACTTCTCAACAAGTGTATTCCCCAACAGATGATTTTTACTTTCATGGATGCACTCTCTCCATACTTATATTTTTCAACATTTGTTGCAAGTACCATCTACATAAAGTTTTGCATAATATTTCTATCCATATTCCCTTAGAAACATCATCATATGGATGAAATATCTAGATGGCATTGAGGTATTGTACTTGAGGATTCCTATTCATAGTTATAATGAAAAAAATGACATATATGTACAAAAGGATTATAATAATATTAATCAAAATCTATGTGGTATCTACAATAACAAGTGTTACCTAACATACCAATATTTGCATTTTTCAAAACATCATTGGCCAAGTGTCAACTCTACATGGGTGGCTTGAACATCTCATAAAATTGAGATTGTGTCATGTCCAAGTAATGTTTAAAGTGGGATACATGATCCCTAGAACCCCTACAGTGTTTTAGCAAATCCACTATGTTGGAAGAAGGCTTAGTGCTATCATGCAAAAATGCATGCACTACTCCCTTCATTGCTTCAACTAACATCATTTCTTTATATGAAAAATCCCACTTTCAATTCCCATAAATTATTAATTTCTCCCTTTCTATCAAGACTGTCTCTTTCGATGGAATATATTTTTAGTGTTTTTTTATGTGTTTTAACAGTTTGTGATGTGCATTTAAGTAAACAACCTTGTTTTGTGCTTGTACTTACAATTTATTTAGCTAATACATGGCAAGAAACATTCTCATCACATCAAAAAGGTTTTTTTACCAATGGATGTGAATGCGTCAACAAGCAATTTGACATTGTGATTACTTAACTATCTATTTTTTAGTGCTTTTATTCTTAATTTTCTTCTAACTATTTCCAAACTCTTAGTTTTAACTAAACATAAAAATAATTAACTTTTACCAACATCATATTTAGGTTCAAAATATTGTTGAATATTTTGCAAACAATGGTTATTGATAGTGCGTATATGTATCTTACCTTCTATGGAATACAAGATTCTCTCATACACTTGTATGTGTTCAGGAGTATTGTTAGAATAATCAACCCATAGTATTTACCCACTTAGACATTAATTCATTTATTTTTGTCTTATTTGCCTAGTCCATGAGTCCCACCATGTGCAANTCTTCATTGAAAGGTGTGTTCAGTTTGAAGAAGAATCCCTTGCAGAAGTGGAGATTGGTGAAGCCTCTTCACCACCTGAACCTCAAGAAGTAAGTAAAGAGTTTGTTGAACATGTTGATTCTGATTTATCTAATGGAGATGAGTTTATTGCAGACCCAAACAGCCCCACAAGGCCTAAATGGGCAGCCAAGACACTACATGTAGCAGGACAGTTAGCTGGGGATCCCAATGACCCAAGGAGGACTAGATCTCAATTTGAGAGTGGTCTGTGCATGAAGGATCCTGATTTTGCTGAAAAATGATATTTGATGGTGGATTCTTATCCTCAAACATATGAAGAAGCAGCAGGAGATCCAATATGGAAAGCTTCCATGAATGAGGAGTTCAACTCGCTACAGAAAAGCAACACGTGGGAGCTAGTGGATCTTCCTTCGGGGAGAAAACTAGTACAGTGTAAGTGGGTCTATAAGACCAAATTTTCTGTTGATGGTTCACCACTGAAGTACAAGGCTATATTGGTAGCTAAAGGCTACTCAC
>LPNX010635289.1:57310-78705 GCA_001517045.1 Pseudotsuga menziesii
TGGGTGTGGGATGGAAAAATATAACATGCAAGAGAGAAGATGAGTGAGGTTGAGAGAGGGAGGTGGGGGAGAGATTGTGAGAGAGTGACTGGTTGAAAGAGGGAGAGAGAGGGAGCATGGAAGGGATGGGAAGGGAGTGAGGAGAGATATATTGAGAGAGGGAAGGGGAAAAAACAAGAGAGAGAGAGAGAGGAATGGAGATATAGTTACTAATGATAGAAGGAGTGCGGGTGGAAAGGAGCGATGAAGGGAATGTATAAGAGAGAAGGATAATAAGGGAGGAGAGAGAGAGAGGGATGGATCAAGAAGAAGTTATAGAGGGAGAGATAAGGGAGGGTGAGATGGATATAAAATGGCTCACATATGCTAGGGAAGTATGAGTAGTTTTATATGATGTATTCATCTTCACCCATACACATATTGGTCTAAGGGTGAAGCAATGTCTAAAGGAATAAAATAGTAAATGTTATGGAAGAGAGTCATTAACAAACCATGAAACCACCACATTTGACTCTATATACATGACTTAGATTATATATAGGTATTTTATTAAATTATGTTTCATACTTATTACCCTCATCCTATAAAAAATATGCATGATTCTAATGTATCAATAACATATAATTGTTTTAACACATATGTGTTATAACACACATGCATATTTTAAGTGATATAAAATTCACAGGGGATATAATGCATATGTGCTATAGCTCATATATGTTTTGTAATATATGTTTTGTATACATTATAAAATGCAGATATGATATAACGTATTTGTGTTATATAACATACATGTTTTATAACACATATGGGTTATTTTAAATTTCAAATTTAGGTGAGAATCATGAGTATGGTTATCTCATAATTAGGTTAGACTAACAAATCTATTTGTTAGGACAAAAAAAACAGGGCTATTATCTTTCCTAAAAAACTTGTTGTAGTTGCTTGATTTCAATGACACTTTTGGCTATGCAAAAAGCAATAACATTTTTATAAAATTATATAGATTTGTAGAGTATATTCTAAATATATAATTTTTCCGTATAGATGTATATTTTATCCACTTTTTAATTAAATTTTGAATTGACAAATGTCATGATTCTGAAATGTAATGGTCTTTTGTTTTTCTCATAACTTTTGACTACCTTTTCCATTTATCAAACTAATTTTATGGTTCACTAGAAGAAAGGGATCTCTATCCACTCATATAAAAAAATCATTAACTTATGCCCCTAAATTGTTGCACTAGTACGAGATGTCCTCTACATATGCATACAATTTTATTAAAAAATACCATCATTTAGTTCATATAGTGTTGAACATGCACATACATATATGTTATATTGTGTGGGCAATTTTAAAAACCAATTTTTGAAACAAGTACACATATTTTCTAAAAGAAAAAATTATATATTATGAAATCTTATTCAATTTCATATATTTTGTCTTTTTACATGGTCTTAAAATACCCTATGGAAGTGCCTCTAATTTCCTCTTGAAGTCATAGGTTTCTTGTTTTTTCAAATTTATGTTGAAACTAAAGTAGGATTTAAAGGAGCTCATGTTTGTGCACCAACCATCAAAAAGTATAAAATGAAGGCACTAACAATAAGATCTTAAAATTTATAACTATCTAGTGGGTAGTCTTACATATGTGGGTGCTATAAAGCCCGATATGATGTATATTATGAGTGTAATGTTAAGTTTTTATTAAAGACTCACATGGAATACACTTCCTTTCTAGTAACAAAATATTGAAGTTTGTGAACCATAAGTAGTTTTGGTGTTATGCACATTTTGTTTGATTGTTCTGATTTTATTGGATATACAAATAGTGATTGGGTGAATTATGCTAATTTTTGTCAAAGAAATTCATGGTGTACTTTCAATTCCGAATCTTTTTATCTCATGATTTTCAAAGAAGTTACATTTTGTTTCCTTGTTGCTAGCAAAGTATATTGTCACAATTGCTGAATTTGAGAGATTTGAAGCAAGAACAAAATGTGAGCACTACCATTTTTCGAGAAAATAATTCTACAATATCTACATGACATAATTCTGGTATTCCTTATTGTACTAAGAGCAACTCACTTTGTGATAGAACTAAAGAACCTTGCAGATGTATTCACTAAAATATTGTTTAAAAAAACTTTGAAATTTGAGAAAGATGTGAGTTATTACATTCAACATTAAATAGGGGAATTCCACCTTAGTTAATAGTCCATGCAGAGTTAGATTAAATCATGTCGTACATTTATTAAGTCATACAATGCTTTCAAAGATTTTGTTCCTATTTAGTGGCATTTTGGTATATCTCCTATACAACATATAATATATAGGCCAATTATAACATAATGTAATTTGCTTAATATATAGTTTGATTTTTAATATATTGTTTAGTGATTTTTCTAAAATCCACTATTTAGTTTAAATAATAAAAAAACTTAAAACCTTCTAGTTTTGTTGAATCCACTAAAAGGGTACACATTAAAGCCATGTAAATAGTCAATGTTAAATTGTTTAGTTATTTTAATTCCAAATCCAATTCAATGTGGTGGAAGTTGAAAAGCACTCAAGATATTAAAGCTATAACATCACATTGTAGTTACCATAATAACATACTTATATTTAATTCAACCTAACTTTTAGTACTTTATAGATATAAATTTAAAATAAAACTATTTAATTTTTTAATTTAAAAATTAATATATATATATTACTTGAATAACACTCGACTACTTTAAATACAATGAACATAATATATTCGCATGTTTTGAATGCAACAAATATAATATATTCACATGTTTGAAGAAAATTTTAGTACTTTATAGATATAAATTTAAAATAAAACTATTTAACTTTTTTAATTTAAAAATTAAAAAAAATATATATATATATATATATTACTTGAATGACACTCGACTACTTTAAATACAATGAACATAATATATTCGCATGTTTTTAATGCAACAAATATAATATATTCACATGTTTGAAGAAAATTCTATATTGACTTAAAGATGAGAAAACATTCAAAGTAGAAGTATATTTGGACCTCTAAACTTAACGTTGTCACGTTACTATTGTGGTAATATCAGCTTTGTCGTTGTGCTGTCCTAATTAATTCAAAGGAAACACAATGACAGCTATTTGTGTTCCAATTCCATGCGGTGATAATTGAAATGGAATGAAATAAGTTACAAATATTCAAAGCTACATGGTAATAAGAAACCTAACGTGTTCAAATCATTGGAAAATTTTCATATTTTTCATATTAACTCAAAGAATAAAGAAGTTCAAGCTAGAAGAATGATTGGACCCGAATGTAAATTCAACTCAGTGACATTAACATTATCGTAATATTGGACACAATTTGTTCACGTTCTTGAAATTTTTTTTATGTTGATTAATAAAAATGAAGAAAGTTCAAAACAGGAATAAAAATGAAGGTAAACTTAGCTTTGTCAACTCGGAAAAGATAACGTAACGTTGAATGTTCTTAGCATTGAAGCAATTAGATGTTGTGTCTGTCAAGAAACCAAGGAAAAGCTGGACATTCTCCGAGCAGCTGTAACCACTGTATCGTTGTAAGAGTAAATTACTCCGACCCGAAATCGTAGTCCCAGGCCTTTGGACAGACTGTAAATTATATGAACATGTTCCCTCTCAGATATTTTATCGGTTGCCAAAACCTCTGCAATGCTTGTGAATTTTGGAGATGAAAAGACTGATCCCGAATAGATCTCGTCGCAGACAAGATGGATGTTCTTCTCGGACACAAAAGCAAGCAACTCTCTTAGAGTGGGGGTTCGAAGGATTTGTGATCAAGATCATTTCAAGATCATTTCAAGATCAAGATCAAGATCTATTCATTTCAAGATCATTTCAAGATCAAGATCAAGATCAAGATATCATTTCAAGATCAAGATCAAGATAAAGATATCATTTCAAGATCAAGATCAAAATAAAGATATCAATGGACAAAGCAACAATGCAACTGAAACAACAAGCTACTGCTTGGTTGCCTGAAAGAGTAGCCCGCCTTTCATCGTTGGCAACGTCTAACGCCCATGGGGAAGACTCTCCTTACTTTGATGGCTGGAAGGAGTATGACGCTAATCCCTACCATCCCACAAACAACCCTTCCGGAATTATCCAAATGGGCCTGAAATGAGTATGATTTTGATCTTGAAATGATATCTTCTTCTGACGTCTTGCTGTTGAATGAAGGACACGCACCCAGCAGTTGGAGCATTCGACGTGTTTATTGTACAGAACGGTCCGCTTTTATAATTCTCAAACGGAGAGCAACGTCATTGATGATGACGATGAGATTGTGAAATGAGAAGCATCCGTTGAGGTTCAAATTCCAGTCATGGTTCGATTTCTTAATCTTGGTCGTGAGTAATTAAAAAAATTACTTGGGTGACATACACGAGCGATTAGGTCGTGAGTAGTTAAAAGAAATTTATGTAAAATTAATCCAATTAAAACTGCATTCCCGTTTTCCCTTCAATTTTCTTTTTGCTTCTTATTCCCTTGGGGCACACGGCATACGACTGAAAATTATGGGGATTCATGTGGAAACAACTGTGTTGTTACCTGCACCATCCTTCATGATCGAATATATGAAACTAATCCCTTACTCAAATTCCAACAAGCAACATAATAAATATGTGGGGCTTGAAGACTCCTATTCACAATATTCAGTTTTCAGGAAAATGGAATGTATTTGTTATTTAAAAAGATGAGTTTACATTACAAATGCTCGAAACACCAACTGCCATAGTTATTGGGATGCTAACATATCCCACTATTACACCTACCTAGCAATGAGAGCATCCCTCTAGACATCATACCACACATTTGTTTTCCGAGATTTTATCTTGGGTGACAATATCAATCAATCTTAGGCCTCTCTCATCCATTCGTATAATGCAGACATCCCAAGATATCATAGGGAGGCCCCTGGGTCCAACAATAGTTGTCCCAAAACTATTAACTCATAACTTGATCGAATATATGAAACTAATCCCCTACTCAAATTCCAACAAGAAACATAATAAATATGTGGGGCTTGAAGACTCCTATTCACAATATTCAGTTTTCAGGAAAATGGAATGTATTTGTTATTTAAAAAGATGTGTTTACATTACAAATGCTCGAAACACCAACTGCCATAGTCATTGGGGATGCTAACATATCCCACTATTACACCTACATGAGTGAAGGTCTAAGAAGGTGGAATGAAATTAGGAGGATCATAATGACCAACCAATCAATATTATGTTTGACATGATCATTAATCTTATTCCTAGTGGCCTAGTAAAACAAAAACAAATAATCTCTAGTAGGTTAGCACTTGACATCAACTACTAGCAATCTTGAATAGATCATAAAAAGTCATATGCAAAGTGATTAATCACCTTCTCGAAATCATTTCATAGTTAGATTCATTGAATCTTCCCTTGCAAATAGGATGCATCCAATAATAATTAAGGGAATCAATAATAAAAACAGAGAGATAAAGTGCCAAGGAGAATCCTTTTTTAATCAACTAGTGGAGAAGAATAGTGGAGAGAGTGTATTATTCACTACAACCAAAAATGAATTGAAAGAGAATAGGGTGTTGATCCTCCCCACACACTTAGAACCAAAACCCACAAATTTAGCATATATGTAATGAAGTCCTAATTACTTTGATCATAAGCTTTATTAAAAACAATTTTAAGGATGAAATATTGTTGCATAGAATCATTGACCCATTCCATGGCCACCTAAGAATAAATCACCGTGTATAAAATAAACCACTCTTGAAGAAAACCTTTCTACTCTTGAATCACAATATTTTTTGCAACATCCCACACCGCCAATGGCATTACTATAGCCATGATTTTGTGAGAAACAATAAAAAAAGCTATTTGCTATGATCACCTAATGGTGTCCCTAGTAGTTTTTTGGGAATGATCTCAATCAAGCCCTCATTAATGGACTTTTCCAAACATCTTATGGAAATGGATTTTGAATTCATGTGACTATATTGATATTGAATAGTATTGTAACTCACCCTCATACGTTATTAATTAACAATCAATCTAGATCAAATAAAATGTGCTTTGATACCAAGCTACAATGCACGCTTTCTCTACACGGCTAGATGTAATAGGAACTACACACATTCCGATGTGTTAGCTAAAAGTATAATTAATTAACTATTTTTTTAAACAAAAACTAACAGGGGAATTAAATAACCCCCTTCAAAGCGAAAGCTAGATAATAAATTATCCTGAACAATAAATAAATAACCTTAATGCATAATTGGTGTTCCCAATTAATCATTAAAAATGTTTAAAAAGAAACTCCAAGAGTCTAAATCTGCTATCACGACCTTAAACAATTTAAACAGGCCTAAAACAAGCTTAATCACCAATTAAAAACATTAATCAACTTTTAAATAATATTATTTAACTCGCCCAATCGATTAACCTGCCATCGCCACTTGGTTGTTTCGATCCCAATACTTTTTTGTCAAACTCCAACTTCTGATTTCTGACTTTTGTATAGTCAAGAGTAGGGAGTTGGCATTGCGCAACACCAATCAACAAACTTACCTCTAACTTTAAACTTTCGTACAACAGATATTCAGTATCAAAAACAAAAATTAATAAAATCGCTTCCGAATTTTAAATTTCGACTTTTGACTTTCATCTTTCGACTTCTAACTTTCATAATTCGACGTTAGCACTTAATGCTTCTGATGTTAGGAGTCAAGAGCCGACAAGAGTAAACGAAAAACATGGATTTCACTTCTTAATTCTGAATTTTGACATTTTCACTTAACCCTTTCGACGTCCAGAGTTGGGAATCAACAAAAGTGATTTAACACTTAGTTCTGTTTTTCCATTAACTCCCTAATCTTTCACTTAAATCCCCTTTTAACTTCAAAAACAAGTTTCAAGAATTAATTATGAAAAAGTATGGGTTTATAAAAAATTATAAGGTAAGAAGGGTTAAATATGGTCATGCTTATATTTTAGGCTATATATCCCCCCACCCCCTTCACTGACCTAGGTGAATACACAAGTCCTTGTTCAGTTAGCATGTTGGCTCTACCACTACAAACTTAATTTTAATACTAACAAAAATTAATACAACAATAGTTCTTCCTTACATGCACTCATATTATTTTACAAAATTACATTAAAAAAATAATGGGGATTCAAACTAGGGGTGTTACAAGTAGCCTATATAGTATAGTATAAAAAACAAGGTATTTCAAAAATCCTTGGAGATTTTCGATTTGTATAGATCAAAGTGTGCAAATAATTCATCCTTTGTGAAAATTCCTATCCAACCTATCACGGTGAGAAATAGAGGCCTTGTGTGGAACCACCTTGTAGAAAGCATTCCTAATAGGATTCATAGTCTTTATTAATGGATAACGAGAAAAAATATTCTGAAAATGGACACTAGGCATACCTTGGATCTTATAGGGATCTTCCTCATGTCAATCATATTCTCTAGGAAGGACAAGTACTTTATCATCAACTACTTTATTCTTTCAAAAATTAAAGAATAACATGGATGCCATATCTCCCTCCAAAATCCTGTAATGATACAAAGTGTGATATACAGATCATATCACTAATGCTACTGCAAAATTAATTAAAATTTCTTATATGAACTTGCACACACTCATTAATGTTTTAGACTAGGTAAATCAAGGTATGTTGCTGACAAATCTGCAGGAAAGGGAGCGAGAAGAGTGAAATAACCAATGTATGCTTTAGAACAATGAATTCATATTCACAAACACATTTAGATTGGGGACCATTTAGGTTTCAAAATCCGCTATGCGGAAAGTTAAACCCCTACTTCTGGCTCACCCAACCATGAAGCTGGGAAGGTTTATTTATTCCTTTCAACCAGGGGCTTGGATAAATGCATAGAGATGGTTTATGACATTTATATAGCATAAAATAGGGTTCAGGACATTTTGGGATAGTTTTGTAGAAGTATGATGAGTTTAGGAGTGAATTGGGGATTTTAGGCAATTTTGGCCTACGAAAGTCCTCCGTAATGGAGGCTACCAAAAAACTATAGGGACTCAACTAATTTTTTATATGGGAGTATTTATTAATATATGCATCTTTCACTAACATGGAGAAACTTGCAGAATCAAAATTTACTGAATATAACTCTCAGAATTGAAGAAACAACTAGAGTAGTCAAATTTAAGTAGTGGTCTAGCTAGGGTGTACAATTTAGCATGAAATTTGTAACAAAAATGTATCAGACCTGAGAAATGAAATTTAAAAATCCTAATACAACTTATTTAAACATATTAAACCTTTCAAACTCACTCCCATTGTAGCTGGAAAAAATCCCTAGCCACGTGCATATGCATCTCCCTTCCGTTTAGAGGACGAAAGGGTAGACTCTATGGATAAAAAACAAGCTGTAGAAAATTGTTAGAAAAAAAATAAATATTAAACATCTACAAAATACAAATTGAAAACATAATGATGAGAAAATATACCTTCCTATTTGGTTTGAAAGAGGGCCACCATGCCCAAACTCAGAAAATGCCTCTCCACAGGCTAGGATTGGGTGGAGATTGACTCCACACACCAAGGGAATTAGCTAATGAAGGAAATGCAGTGGTGGGGGATGAATCGATTGAGAGTGATGGTCTCTCAAGGTACTCATGTGTGAAAAATAATGACAGGAAGGAGGAATCATGTGTGAAGGGGACCCCCACCCCTCTATTTATAGCTTTTTTCTCCCATTTAGGGCTTTTAGCCCCTGGGCAGGGTTTTGGCTCTACCTAGGGTTTTAATCCTGTTTACCTTATTTCATAGCTCCTTTTGGGGATTTAATCCCTTTTAGGTTTTTTAGCCCTTTTTAATCCTTTTATCCCCTTCGTGAGCCCTTTAGCTCCTTTGTGAGCTATTTTGGCTCTTTTGGGGGTTTTTAAACCCCTTTTTAATTATTTTTGAGCTTTAGGGAGAAAAACACATGATAAACATGGGAGTGGAAATAAAATGGGTTAGGAAATGGATTTTTGAATATGGTGTAGGATATATAGATCAAGTTGAGCAAATTTTTTCATTAACACATTTCTTCCTGATGTGTGAAGGCAAGAGCTCATCATATGGCCGACGGACATCGTTGGACCATTAGGATAGTGGAGAGACCTGTGAAGATGCAGTGCTTCCTCATTATGGACATGGTGGATTTTAGTTTTGCATTAATGTTGGTTCCCATTAATGGGTGATATATAAAGAATACCTCACATGTATTTGGACAAGTCGGGCATCCCCATGCTTGTAGCAATGTCAAAAATAATAATGCGATCAAGGCTCCAAAATACAAGAGTTGATCATGTACAACTATTGTTACATAATGGTGGCCTCGATGAGATGCTCAATACAATACTTATCTAAATAAATGATACATCATACCCATGTCATTCTCATGGAATGTTATATCTTCATAACTAACGATTTGTTTGATCTAGAAAGGTACATAACTGTAGGAACTCACTGACGGAGAGTCAGAGTCTCCATGGTATAATATGCTGCATCAATCATGAATCTATACAGAAGCACTACTCTGGGGGATTTTGATCACTATCTCCAACACAACCCAGAAATCACAAGGGACATGAACCTGTTTGGGTCCCTTAATAGACTCACTAATGTGCTAGAGTTAGGTGACAACCATGGCCTTTGACCAAATAATCTACATAGAAATATCCTGTATGAATCTCAATGGTGCGATGATGTAGTTGAAGTCAATCATGTGAGACACAACCATACCGACAGTCACTGAGGACTCCACTCAAGTCGTCCAAGGAACTCATCAATGAGTTTAATGAAACCATGATACATGGACCTCTGGGTATATCCTCTGGAATGGATGTGTTTTCATCGACTGAGGGATACTTACAGCTGACCAAGGCAATGATGTTTCCTTGACCAGAAGCATGAGGGTTATAACCAAAGGTGTGAGACAATCTAGGGACTGACACATTGAATGGGGGGACATGTGAAGGAAGAGAATGGAGGACTCAAACTTCCTTTGTTCAGAGTATGACGATAGGGATGACCTAGAAGCAAATGAAACAGGCTCAAGGGAGAGGGATCATAACTATTATGTTGGGAATGTAACTGCAAATGGGAAGTACTTGGGGGGGTAGGTAACTTGATATTCATGGGATCCAAGGAAGCCTCATCACAGAATAATATGAACAAAGGCAACCCAATGGGTGAATGTTTTCGAACTTTAACATATGGGGTGGTTTCTAAAGACATTGTTATCGCACAATATCATTGATTTTTAGCAATCTCGAGAGAGTAAATGCTTGAAGGTGCTTTCAATTTTAGAGAGTCTGAAGGCATGGAGAAGACTCCAATGGGGTCTATTTTTTGTTGATAGTCTCATGTGCCTGAAAAGGGATAAAAGTGTCCATAGGAGAGCTCGCCCATCCTTTTTTGGGGGATGCGAGACTTTTTTACAATTGGTATTCTAATCAGGACAAAAAAAGTTAAACATGTAATGACTAGACGGTCATTCAAATACTTTTACAATCATGAATGGAACCAATTTTTCTCAGCAATCTTTTCTTAATGAGAAGGCTAGAAAGGAGCTTAAAGACAACCCATGACCTTTTTTGTATAGTTCGGTCCCAATTACTGAGAAATAATAAAAGGATGCAAAGGGAAACGTTCCTAGATTGAGTGTGTCAAGGTGGTCCTTTTCATATGGTAGTCTATACATCCCACAAAAGGAGATAAATTAGACTATGTAGAATCCCTTTCCAATACTTTAATGAGTGGGAAAGGAAGTAAAGGTGCTTGACAATCTTTTCATTCTTTTAGGAGTCAGAAAAGAGCTTAACAGAAACTCTGTTATGGTCAACCAAGTCAGGGGCACTAATGGTGCCCCATGGCAGGAAGATGGAAGATGGTCAAAGGTGTCCAACTATATTGTATCAGTGGATTAGGTGGCTCTTCAACATACCAATACATGCATGGGGAAACTTGTGGGAAAGGAAAGCTTGGGGAGGAAGGATGAGACTACATACTGAGTACAAACCCAAAGATAGTTATATGCCAAAGGAATTCAAATCAAGGTGACTTCGAGGAAGTGGTCCAGAAAATCAAATATTAAGTGTGAGAAAATGGTCTCATCAAAATACATAGGGTGAAAAATTAAAACCAATGATGCGAACGACGTCTCAAATGGACTTCGTATGCCACTGCATTGCTCGAAAGAAAAATAGAACTAATGAGGCCTATAAATAGGGGGGAAACATGAAAAGTGTCATTGTTACTATTCAGTGCTGAGATGGGGATGAGGGCCCCAAATCTTCTATTTCTGACTTCTTTTGTTTCGACCGATGATTTCCTAATCCATGACTTGCAGGGAAGAGTACGTTGAAAACTCATCTTTTTCAATGGATTGGTTTACTGTTTTGCTCACCCAGGGACTAGGGCTTCCCTGCTAGGGCTTCTATAATCTAGGTCACTCATTTCGAAGTCAAACCAATGACTAGGTCACTCTTTCTTCCCGTATAGAAGCGTCTGGGTCACTCCTATTGGGGTGAAAGGTGCAACTTGGGGTCTCTTCTATTTGGGCTAAAAGGGAGACTTAGTCACACCTATTTGGCAAAAAGGGGTGACTTGGTCATTGGTTTTGGCCAATGAGGAGTTACCTGTTCCAGGGGTGAATGTTTGTTGATAGATGTGGCTAGTAGGGGTTTGTTGACTATGCAAGATGGCTCCACATGTCTGGTGAGAGCGGGATTACAAAGAGTTATGGAGATATTCTCTCTGAGATACAGGAACACAAGATTCCTTAGCTCATTATGGACATATGAAGTTCATGCAAGTTCCTTTGATGAGGATCCTGTGACTATTACTTGAGGTCCTGGTGGTTTTCTGGGATGTTTAGGGGAGTGCTTCATCATACAAGGGCAGTGTGTAGAGATTACACTACGAGATGTTTACTTCTTGACTAGGCTCCCAATGTTGGGAGTGATTGGCGATATGGCACCAATAATCTCACATGGGGAGACTTTAGAGGAGCTCTGCGAGAGGGGCACATATCTTTTATGGGACCATATGTACTTATTCACAGTTCGGTGTGCCCTGAACCATGACAAGGGGATTGGTGGGCAATTCTACTTTTCTTTATTCCTTTGCTCTTTCTTCTTTGAGAGAGTTCCGACCCTTTGTTGGCTTGCCGCAGTGCGGGATGGTGGGCCTCAAGAGCCTTGGATGTGCTGGTGGTGTGAGATGGTGGTGCATGAGGGAGGAAGAATAGTGGGTTTCTTCTTCATGCAGGAGCTGCTAGAGCAATGGAGATAGCTCTCGGTAGTCATTGAGGACTACCCATATGCATACATGGACTACGCTAGGGACTCGGAGATGCCTTGTCCTCCCGGCTAGGACTGGGGGCTAGATGGTATGTATACATGATGGTTTTATGTGTTTACATTCATATATAGAGTAATTTGTAGCTTATTGGTACCTAGTTGATATATAGTGACTAATGATATCCTTGTGTTCTTTTGCAAATATTGGGCCTCGTCTACTAGTAGGTTACCAGTGTCAGATGGGCATAGTGGTAGATCTAGAGGCACCCGTATGCAAGAAAGAGAACAATACTATCAATGGTATTCGGAAGATTGTGGAGCACCTCTTGGAGGTTGTGACAGATGATGGTTGGTAGCATTTAGATGATGACCTTCTTTCTTCTTTCCGCCACACTCCCTGCGAGTGGATTTCTTTGATGAAGAGGGATGTCGTTGCAACTGAGTATGTATGAGTGGAGTTGCAGGGAGATGTGGCGATGGATGATGTCAAAGCCTCCAAAGAGGATGAGGAGGATGAGGAGTTTGAGGATGGATCTTAGGAGGAGACAGAGTCAGAGGAGCAGGATGATGAGTTTGGCTCTTATTAGAAGCTAGTGGAGCTACCCCTAGTGTGTTGGTGCACTTAGGATTTTTGTACCACTATGTGTAGTTTGCTAAGAAATCTTGTGTAACTTCTCACCTCATACTGGACATGTTATGACATGCGATATTTATCGATATATATTTTTTGATGCATGTGGATGCATGTTTATGGTTTTTATATCTGAGTCTTTTATGATGAAAAAACTCCTAGATGACGTATGTTACACATGTATGCATGGTTATATATTGATGCATGATAAGTTTTTGTATGCTTCCTATATGTAGTGATGGATATGCTATTATAGAATATCATTTTCCATTTGATCTGTCATACTATTGAGGTTCCTTGTAACATGTGTGAATGTAATCGATTTAAATGCTCTAATGATCTGTTTAGTGCACAAGAACTTTCTAAAGAGGCAAGGATCGCATACCCGGTAGCGGTTATTAAACTGGGAGACAAGAAATTGGGAGTCTAAAAAACCATTGAGGTGACTAATACCCAATTGGAGGGCGGTAGCCAAGAGGATAGTGACACCATCATACTCATCCTGGTTGTTGGTTACGATGCCCACACACATTCTGTCAATATGGATGAACTCATGTGATGGGGAATAGATAACCCATGTAGCTGAGGCGAGATTTGGAGACCATCTTCTTTCTCCATCAGCAGCAAATTCGGTGTAGAGACATGAGATAGGATCCATCTATAGTAGTCAAGGAAACAAGGTGTAAGAATCGTGTTAAGAACAATGTAAAACAAAAAAGGAAAAAACTACACTACACATACCTTAGAGTGGTACACTTAAGGGAAAAATGGTTTGAACTTTAAGAGGGTCCACTATCATTCCTTTGTGGGACATGATGAACCTAAGTAGACATCTCGTTGGGACACAAAAAACACACTTGAAAGGGTTCAAGCAGATTTTGTACTTGCGACATCACAAGAAGACTTGTCGCAAGTCATCTATATGTTTCTCTTTCTTCTGTGACCGAGCAGTGAGGTTTTCTAGATAAATAAACATAATGTGGATGAGGTCTTGGAAGCAATATACCATTGTGCACTAAAAAGTGGCTCCAATGTTTTTCAGTATGAAAGGAATTATTTTGTAGGAAAGTGAGCCCCAATGGTCTTCCTTCCAGATCTGAATTTTCTTGTATCCAGAAAAACCATCCATGAAGGAAAAGACCTCATGTATGGTGCACGTGTTAATGAGTTGGTCAATGAACAGTGTTGGGAACTTGTCTTTGGGACAAGACAGATTCAAATCGTGAAAGTCAGTACAAACACGGATGGTTCCCTGATTTTTGTTCACAGGAACAAGGTTGGAAACCCAAGTGATGTAAGAAATGGGGTAGATGAGACCAGTTGTGCTCAGTTTCTAAACTTTTCATTTGACTGCATCAGCCTTTGAAGGATGGATGGGCCACTGCTTTTGGAGAATGGGTGCCACATCAGGCCTTGTATCAATGTGGTGCTCAACAATTGATAGATACAATCTTGTCATCTCTGTGTAATAGCAAGCAAAGATGTCACATAACTCTTGAAATAGAGCTTTGTAGGAAGCAACTTATTCAAAAGAGTAGGATTCCCCTAGCATGATCTCTTAAACAATATTTGATTTGGTTGAGATGTTGATCTTGATGGTAGGTGAGATGTTGGCCATCTTCCCCTCTTTAAAGGCGTCAGGTGCCGAAATGGGGTTCTTGAACCAGTCAACTTTCCCATGGATGAAATCCTTGGTTTCCACTGAAAACTGGTCTAATGACAACACAGGTTCTTCGGGGATGAATAATGAGCAGTTGTTTATATCGTCCCAAGGGTATTTAGAAGCATTTAAGGCCTTCATGATTTCTTCATCATTATTGAAACAATGATTGGATAGGGTCAAGTGATTGTTGATGGTTTCAGAGGTGGAAGGGACGTTGGAGTAGGACACCATATAAATAGTCATGGTGTCTGAGGAAGGAACTGTAGGGTGGATCTCCTAAAAAATGGTGATATCTAAATCAAGGAAGTTTGAAACTTTGCCAAGTCTTGGAAGTGGTGAGAATAATTTCGATACAATCCGTAAAGGGCGCATGCATGGTTTATCCTCAAACACTTGTTTCTGTCCATTGGTATACTTGAGAGGACTACTACTAGACTGTTCTCCATCATATCCATGGAATCTAAGTGTGTGCAAAGGATGGTAATTTTTGGACAATTCTAGGTTGCATGACCCTGAACATCGCACATGGTGCATGGTGGGATATGTCGGGGTTCGACTACCACTTTAGTGGTTTTTCCCTTAGCCCTCATCGGGTGAGGTGGGGCTAGTGTAGGTGTTGGTGGAGGATTTTTCTTTCCAGGAGGAGTCCTTGACTTGACCACAATGGGTTGGATAGGACTCAACACCACTTAAGGCATCGAGGGTTGGGTGGGTGGTTCAAGGTACCACACAAGAATCCTGAATGTAAATTTAGGTAGGTTTAAAGTAGCCATAACTACCTTAATTATGATTCCAAATGGTGGGAAGAGAAAGGGAACCGAATGTACTGGGAGAGATCCCCAGTAATTCCCAGGAAATTGCATTTGTAGTTACGACTGGGGTTGCGGCTGTAGATGATTTTGTGGCTATGGATATGGTTGTGGCTACAGTTGGAGATGCAGATGTGGTTGCGATTTGGGTGCCATGGTGTTGGATGAGAGCATGCACAAATCTGCGGTGGTGGTTGTTTCATGAAGGTTTTGGAGAACAACCCGGGGTCAACTGCAAACAATGAAGGGGTGGTTGCACTATCAAAGGAAGTATCAATAGTAGGGATAACATTGGCTAGTTCATTTCGCCCCTGTAGGTCATGCTAAGTTAATTGGTCCACCACCACAATCTTCCCGTCATGAGGGAACATCATAAGGCGGAACACGGTGGATGCCACGAATCTCATGGCATAAATGTAAATCCATCCAAGGAGAAGGTTATAATCCAACTGTGCATTAACAACCTCTATGTTAATAAACACCATTTAACCATATTTTGAACCAATACTCTCATGTGAAGAAAACCCAACTTCTTTAGAAGTCTCACTATGATCACCAACCAACAACCCATCTTCATCATCCATAATTGAAGACATAGATGAGAAAGACATGGAATGCAGAGAAAACTCTTGAATAGTATTGATGGGAGAAACTCGTATGTTATCTTCATGAAAAATAGCTTATTGGAAAAGAGAGGAAGACACGGAGAAAGAAACTTAAGTTGCATAAATTTTTGAATCTCTATTTACTTTTTCTTCTTCATTTTTAACAAATTCATGAGAAATCTAATCCATGAAGCTATTGTAGGAACCTTCCAACAAAACTTGGAAATCTATTTATGAAGTAAGACTAGAACCCCATAGGCTCTGATACCATGTAGAATTTGGATTGCACAAAATCACAACAGAAGTTCTAAGTCATTTGTATATTCAATCCTAGATCTAGATTCAGTAGAGAATGCTTCAGTTAGAATTTACCAAGGAGAAAGACAAGAAAATAGAATATGAAGAAAATATTAAGTAGAACACAAGAGTAAAACACTCAAGTGGATTAATCTTCCATTTTTTTTATTGATAAAAAAACTAGTAGAATATATAGGAATTATTAGATGCAATGACTTTCTACATAAAATGAGTTTCTAGGATCATGTCACATTGTTCGAAGGACACAATGCAAATCAAATCACTCCAACTAGTAAAATAGGTGCAAACCACACTAGAAAATTTCAAAAACAATTAAAAGAAACCAAAAATGGGTTTGGCACAAGAAACCTAGGGGAGTTTCACATCGATAATTTTGATAGAAGCCATAGATAAAAAGTAAAGTAATCTAAGACAAATAGAATGGTCAACCAAGGGATGAAAAAACAAGCAAGAACAATGGGAGACTGATTCATATCCTATAGTTGTTGATCTCTTAAGGATATTATAGTCACTTTGGAACAATAACAATGTTTATGCACCCTCAGAGGAATTATGAGAAAAACAAGAGGAATGTTTTTTTCATTTGCAATCTAATATTTTTTCTTATTTTTCATGGTGAAATTAATTTATGGATGTCCAAAATTTAATGAATATTTTGTCCTTACTAGTGGAGTAATTACTATTA
This sequence comes from Pseudotsuga menziesii, assembly GCA_001517045.1. Taxonomy (NCBI): domain Eukaryota; kingdom Viridiplantae; phylum Streptophyta; class Pinopsida; order Pinales; family Pinaceae; genus Pseudotsuga; species Pseudotsuga menziesii. Next base: position 74,404 of record LPNX010635289.1, read on the forward strand.
TCCTCCATTCAAAAACTATATATGTTGGAAGCTTGATTTAAAATCAAGTAAAGAAGTATTACATTTTGGAAAACTTGAAATTATCTTTAATTTCCATATATTATCCTTGAAGAATGCACCTAATTCAACTTAAATTATTTACATTTATTATATAATATCCTAACCTAACCTAGTTAAACTAAACATAGACTTTCTTATCACACTAGAAAACCCTAATCTATCCTAATCCAACCCAACTCTAGTTACCACTTTAACATCACCTACTAAACCTTCCTATTCTAAACTACCTTAATTTAACTTTGTCTAAATTTAGCTAAACCATTAACCTATCCTTACCTTTATCAAGCCAATTATCCTACTTAAACCAAGCATCCCTATTAGACTAAAGTACTTCATTATCTAACCTACCCTACCAAACCGATCCAAACCTATCACATCTAGGTTATCCATCTTAATCATAGCCTTATGTACACTAATATAGATTAAACTACCCTAATTAGAGAGAATTTGAGCTCTAAAATGGGTCTCATAAGAAAAAAAACCAACCATAATTTCTTGATGAATTGGAATTCAAGAACCAATAGACTTTCAACAAAACGTTTCAACCATAATGGTTGACTAAGAATACGTGTCATAAAAGGAACTGCTTTTTTTCTTCATATTTTCAACATATATTCTTATGGTTTACAAAATTTTTAGTGGGAACACTCATTGGATCCATAACTAAATTCCGCATCCAATGAGCACCCATAATGAATAGTTTTTATGGAAACCACCCCACGAAAAAATGAGAAATACATAAAAAGTGTTACATTTTAAGTAACACTTTTTTTTGTATTTCTTATTTTTTTTTAGGTACTTTCCATCAAACCTGTGTAGTATGGGTACTCATTAAATGGGTAATATAATTATGCATCCAACTAGTTATCCTTCTCAAAATTTGAGTAAAACCATGGGGATATATGTTTAAAATACAAAGAAATAAAAAAAATTCCTCTCTTCCTCCAAAATTCATAAATATTATTTTATTTTAACTATTGTTTTATGATCTTCCTTATGAGGCCCATTTTAGATCCCAAAGTTTTTCTATTGAATCCCACCTACTAAACCTAAGCTATCTTCATCTTCATAATACCAATAAGAAAACTATAACAAACCATACATTGTCTTAAACCACTATAATTTAATATTATCTTACACTAAACTTAAACTACCATAACCTAGCCTAGACTAGAATGTAAATCTATCCTATCCTATAACCCCTATTTTATAACCTAGGCCTATAACCCCTATTTTATAACCTAGGCCCTAGTGTATATTATAAACCCTAGAAACCCTTTTTTGGAGCAATAAACCTATCATGTACCGATCATTACTACCAAATACAATGTCACCATTTACCAATATCTACTATCAACCATTGATACCCTTACAACTTTTCTTGATTTCATCATTCACCAATTTCTTCTATCAAGCATCCACATACTTTTACAACTTTCAAATCCTATCATCATTGATGTATATTCACTATCAAACACTCATACTTTTAGAACTATCAATTTTTGTTATTAACCAATATCTAATATCAAACATTGATAATTACATGACTCATTCAATGTCATCATTGACTAATGACTATTATCAAATTCAATCTTGCCATTTACCAATGTATAAAACCTTAGTTTTTAGAAACCCTAGTTTGTAGTGTAAATCCTAGTTTGCAATGTAAACTTTTTTTGTAGGTTAGGATCTAGTTTGTAGAATCCCTAGTTTGTAATATAGCCCCTAGTTTGTATCCTATATCCTAGTTTGTATTCTAAACATTATCAACCCTATTTTGTATCTTAAAACTTAGTTTGTATTCGAAACCCTAGAAACCATAGTTTGTAGCCACCAATATTAAATGTGATGTCACCATTGACCAATATTTTATATCAAACATTCATACGTTTACAACTAAATCTATCTGTAGACACCTAATTTTTAAACTTATAAACCTAATTTGAAAACTTAGAAACCTAATATACCGCTAGAATCCCTACATTTCTTATTCATTCCATAATTGTTTATGGGTCACTATATGTATTCTTCATTGTAGGATCATAAATTACTCCTAGTTAATGGTCTTGGGTGCACATGTGAGATAAAGGGTGCAAGCATGAAATGATGAGTGGACATGTGGCGTTGGAGGATGCACAAGAAATCTTTTAGATTGTGGGTAGAAGATAATGTGTGTGTTCATGTTTTAGAATTTCATGTGCACATTGCTACTTGCACCAAATGTTAAAGTTTTCTTGTCTTAATTATTATTCATGTTATTTTCATCATTGATATCATCATAATTGTTATTAACATTCACATTTTCATACTTATCCTCGGCATCCTCATCATCAAGATGATTTCCATCATCATTAACATCCTCATTGTTATTTCCATAGACATCTTCTTGTGGTAGGGGTTCCTTTTATTCTGTCATACAAGACATTATGGTTTGGCTTAGTGTAACACATGGAAATCCATGCATTGAGAGGTAAAATTAAAAAACACCCACCAAAAATTCTTCGATTAGCGTGTCCAACTTTTCCATACCCAAACAAATGTTCCAAAACTTAGGGAATGCAATTCAAATGTCTGGTTGTGGTTTTAGGCCCCAAGGAGAATTCAGCATTTGTCCATGAATAGCTATATGGATTACTTGCAAATGGACATAAAATCAAAATAGTGCATCGGATTACAAAACCATTGATTATGTTGAATTCATTACATTGGGTTATAGTTAAGGGGGTGTTCAACTCTTGTGAATTCCATCGATGGTCAATATTTTTATTTAGTGGTACATGATACTAGAGATTTTCTTAGTGTAGCACATGACAATACTTACATTGGGTGATCAAAATCCAAACTAGGAAGAATAAGTATTTTTTTCACTCTCACTACTACATTTGGCCATTGTGGATGTGTTCATGCTTCCCATGGTCTTCTGATAGATTTCAATTCAAAATTCACTACCTTTTACGAAATTGGTATTCTCCCTTACTAAGAAAAATACTAGTTTTGTATATAGAATAATATGACCATTTCTAGGAATCTAAATCATGGTAGAGGGGTTCCTTTTGATAAAACCTGACATCATGCATCGATCCAAATCAAAAGTTTCACTATCTGAGTTACGATGTTTCTTATATGGAAAATTGTAACTCACCCCCTAGGGCCATTAAAGGGCATTTTGTGAATTTTCTCCTAGGCAATAAAATCAAAACAATGAACCAAAAATAGTTTATTTTAGCTCTAATATATGTGTTTGGGGATAGTTGACACTGCCACATTGTCCACGGTCACTCGATGGATTTCAATTCAAAATTGACACCCTCATGCAAAATTGGCAAGGGCCAATAAAAAAAGGATGTACACTTTTATACTATGTTAGAATGCATTGTATACATGGTTGGTGTATATTTACCTAACCATACTTGCAAGGTTAGGTAGAAATTAGTTCTATTTCCCAGTCCATATTCAATGCCACATGCATGGATTCACTATGTGTCCCTAAAATGATTTAGGATATGAGTTGAAACTAGACATAAAATTATAGTTGTGGTTCAAATATGTAAACCATTTATTCCATTAGATTCATGACATAAGGATAGTCCTATGGGTCCCTCTATTCCATTGTCACATGTTGTGAAACTTTTCTTGTGTGATGATTCAAGAATCTAGGGTTTTGGTTAATAAGAGGCAACGCAATTTATACATTAAGAGGTCAACTTGTGAAATAACTAAACTAGGATATTGTAGGTAGAGTTCCCATGTGGCCCATTCACAATCACACCTTCATGGGATGACATAACTCATTTTTTCTTCATGGTTCATATTCTATGCCCCATGCATGGATTCACCATGTGGACCTCAAAATTTTTAGGTTTTCATTTTCTATTAAACATATAATGATGATCATGGCTCAAATAAAAGAACCATAAACTCCATTCTATTTGTGACATCCTAATAGTGCTAGGGTTCCTCTCCTTCATGGGTACATTACCTAGAAGTTGTCTTGTAAAACGTTTCTAGAAGCCAAGGTTTTGGTCAATAAGGGGTCAACTTGGGAATGTTTTATTTATATTATATCCTTAGAGTGGGGGTGAAGTAGTATATATATATATATATGGGGAATAATTTTTTGCAAGATTAAAAGAAGAACAATGTTTTCTTATGTATGACGGAAGCTTGAGTGGCTAAACTTTATGTAATCTCATTAAAGGAGTTCATGTTTATTCAATGAAAAAAGTATTTTTTTCACGAATA
>LPNX010635289.1:79796-117939 GCA_001517045.1 Pseudotsuga menziesii
TAATTATAAGGACCGATCTATGAATAATTTTATCTGTGTAAGAACCAACTCATGAATTTCAAGATCCCAACTGGATCGATGCATGTCTCTTTGTGTAAGCTCCAATTTGCAGTCATTAGAAACCAACCTATTGAATATGGTTATATACAATTGTTTCTTTAGTTGCAACTGAATGGAAACACCAACTAGAAATTGTATTTATCATCTCACACTAGAAGGAATCTCCAAATCTCTAATTGTTTTACTAGATACTACTAGAAGAATCACAAACTCCTTAATTGTTTTACCAACTCCTACTGGAAAGAAGCTCCAACTCTGTATTCATTTCCACTTCCTGCTTCCCTAATAATTTTTACCAAGAACAACAAGAACGTATCTCCAACTCCCTCTTCCTTTTCCCTTACTGCCTCCATGATATAAAATAGTTGTGTATCCAATTCTTGGAATATACACTTTACCTTATTTGTGATGTGAAACTCAATGATATGCGACAATGTATCCTGTTTTCCCTAACGTATGCTACCTAGACTACGGGGTCTGCAGTGTTCAGGGACCTCAAATAAAAGACTGTTTTTATAGGTTTTGTTTGGATAACAATGCAATTCAAAGGGTAGGGATAAAAAGGTAGAAAACTATGTCTGAAAACTTCAGAAATATAGATGTAAAAGGCATAAAATTTTGCAGTAATGAATGACAAGTATAAAGGTACAGGAGATAAGTTCTAACATATATATGACTGCAAATAATAAACTAACAGTTCATATCTATAGCACATATATAAGAATATTGGTTTTTGAAAACACTTTTTAACTAACAATAAGTATTTATAATTCACATTCATACATGAAATGAAACATAGAAAACATCTATAGATCATTCATAGAATGACGAGTTCAAACTCAACTGAAGAATATAAAAACATTTTAGATCAAAGGCCTAGCTCCATATAATGTATTAACAGTCATTCAAAAGGAAAAAGAATCTCTTACAAAAGTAAACATAAATGTCTACACAGTCTCCCAGGACCGACTCCCATGTGTGTCTCCCCTTTCTCAACAAATATTACAAGTATAAATAGAACATAAATTAAAGATACGATCTCCAAGTTTTTTTATCAGATCCAATTTCTAAGGCTAAGGTTTTCTAAATATAGACAAAATATAAATAAAAAAGGAACCTATTTAATGACATATGTCAAGTGAGGATCATTTCAAATCCTTCTTCCTACTCTAGCTAATGTGGCTAGCCCATCTAGCACACTTGACTTTGCTTGCAAACTCCTAATGTCCTTCTTAATTCCATGCAGCTTTGCTGTCAGCTCCTCTTTGTCCTTCATTAACTGATCCTTCTCCTCTTGCACCAATTTCCTCCTTTTAACTACTTCCTCTGAAACTTGGACTAGCTCAGCAAAATTCTGATTTACTTCTTGCAAATCTTCCTTCAACATTGTATTTTCTTTGACCAATTGATCATTGATCTGGCTTAAATGTTCATTTTGTTTTCTAAGTTGTTCAATCTCTCTGTATTCTTTACTCTATTTCATTTACAGCATACTGCCTCCTATATTTTCATTTGTAACCTTCCTTTTGCTAAGATTTGCAACCCCTTCTTGTACTATAAGAACCTGCTCATTGAATTTTGACTATTTTTCTGATGTTTTACCCTCAGTTTCAGGAAACTCTAATAAATTATCATCTTCTATGTTACTGGAGTTATAAATACAACTTTTAGGAGCTATATTTGGAATTTGTTTTAAACTTTGATTGATGTTATCAATGACTTGATTTATTGTTATAGCTGATTTTACCACTCTAGGTGAATCACACTTGTATGGCCTTTCCCCTGTCCCTCTACAGACTCCTTAGACCCCTTGGACCATTTTTTGTCCTTTGATGTTTCCTTGACCATCCCTAAAAACATGTGTAAATTCATATACGCGACTTTTAAACCCTTAATAGTGTATATACGCAGGTTTGACCACTAAAACCATGTACATCAGGATGTGTACAAAATCCAAATCCTTTTGGTGTTTTCCTTGACATGGATCCAACTCACTTGACTCCTAGCCTTCCCTATGCCTTGAGATTGCTCGGATTCGACCTTTCATTACCCCTTTGAAGAGCTATATAAGGAACTCTTTGGTACATTGAAGGCATATGAGAGAATTGAGAGCAAAGAAATTATTGTCCATTGTTGCCAGAACTTGTACTTGAGTCTGCATCCCTTTGTCACTTGGAGCACTTTTGTGTACTTCCCAAGCTTGCCTTTTTCTTGTGAGATTTCTATCGAGAGATGGAGGATTGAAGTGGTGGAGGCCCAAGTGGGGGATTCAGTTTCTTCGATTCGCAAACATGCCAACAGAGGTTGTATCCATTGTAATCTCTGATTTTATATTAATAGAAATATATTTTCCTGTCCAATAATATATGTTTGAATGAATATTTTATCCATGGGATGATTTCAAATGCTTATACATTATTGATTATATATGCTAGATTAGATCTAACACCAAGATATATAGTATGCTTGTCTTGTTTACTTGTTGCTGAGGACGTGATTAATCAATTCAAGCTAAAGTTGGAAAGCTCAATGGGGATCTACTTCAACCGTCCGGAATAAGGTACGAGGTCTAATCCTTTAGTTTTAGACATTTAATTTCTATTGCATATTGGAAAGGATTGATTTTTGGAGTCAAGCTGTCTATTGTGGTACCCCAAGCCATAGGAATTTCTCTCCATAACAGAATTGGAGACTCCACTGGGGACGTTATGTTCATACTTCTAGAGGTCATGTTACTACTTCCGAAGAGTATATCCCTACCTCCGGTATGTATATTCCTACTTCTGGAGCATATATTCCTACCTACAGAGTGTCTCATGGGACATCGCATGCGATGACTTGTGGACCTTATTATGGGATGCAGTATGGAAAGGGTTCTTCACCTTATGGGTGTGGGTATCAACAACCTGCTTACTCTCCAAATTATTGCTTTGTAGCTCCAAATAGTCAAGGTACACCACACTATGGTGCTTCCATGCCACCCTATATGGGTCAAACGGGAGGAGGGCACTATGGCGAAAGCTATGGTGGTAATCAAACCTATGTGGATTAGAACTATCAGGGAGCGGTCCATCGACCTCATCATCCTAGGCTCCCTTTCCTCACAACGCTGAATCTTCTTGACTTGTTAAGATTGACGAACGATCCTGTAGCTCATGACTCGGCCTGGCCGGCTGTCCCTACTAAGCTTCCCTCAGACATACCCAAGTTCGAGGGCAAACCGGGAGAGGATCCAAGCAAACACGCTACTACTTTTCGCCTATGGTTCTCTTCGAATTCCTTACATCAGGACTCAATCCGTTTGAGACTATTTCAACACACCCTTACAGGACCTACCGCGAAATGGTATATAGAGCTACCTAGGGGAGCATTCGCTTTGTTCGATGACCTAGCGATGAATTTTCTTAACCACTTCCAGCTACTAGTGCATTATGACATTGGTACTAAACTCTTGTCGATATTTCGACAAGATAAAGCCACACATATCTAGGATCACATCCAAGAGTGGCGTAGACGGAAGAGGTTAATTAAAGCCTTTATACCACCAAAATTCCTCCTCAAATGGTTCCTTAATTCGTTGTTGTCATATATAGCGAAGGATGTTTCTACATCTGGAGTGCAAAATGAGGAACAAGCCATTTTTAGGGCACATGAATTGGAATTGATTTATGCTCAATCTAGTTTGTTATATGAGATTATTCCCAATGCTCCACATTCTAGTTTCGACCCCAAAGTAAAACCTGGACCACATGCTGATGGAATTGTTGGTTGTGCAAGTGCTAAACCTATGGATTCAATTGCAAAACAAGTTAGTCATTTGTCAATCAACCAATCTACTTTGGGACAAGCCACGACTTCATCTCAACCCACCCAAACAACGAGTGTGCTTTCAGTGCAATCGTTGGACCAAAAGTGTAACTAGCAGCCTAGACGGAATAAAAAGAAGGGTAAAAATAATCTTAAGTGTGGGAATAGGAACAAGAATGCTAATAATGGCAAGAACGCCCATCATGCTGGGGGGGACAAGCAAGCTAAACGTAAGGTTAAATTCCCTTGCAAGTTGTGTAAGGACGATCACCTCACTTACTTGTGCCCTTGTATCGATGAAGCCTCGAGATTCTTGGCATAGGGCCCAGCTGTGTTGACTAACCCTTTACCTCACAATCAAAATATGAACTCAAGGACCCATGATCAGTCTGCTGGTGATCAAGATTCATCGGAAGGTAGTGGTCATGGTTGCATTAAGATGGTTTGTGCTGTGAAAGTTGTGACCCATGCGAAAGGACTATGGTTCATCACAACCCAACCCAAGAAAGGAACTTGATCCACCAGGGTATCCTTTGCATATTGAGAAACATGTGGATAAACTTGAAGTTGCACCTCACATTCCTAAGGGAGTCCTTAAGCGTTTGGGGCACAATCTTAATTCTTGAGCCGCCTAGAACTATTCAATTGTTCAGGATTTGGGCCACACTCCTTGTGTGATGTCTGCATTGGAAGTGCTTCAAAGTTGTCCTTCGCAAAGGAAGGATTTGCTTTCTACCCTTGGTGTGAATGATGATAATTCTTCCTCCATGATTAAATTTGAAACTGCAGGACTTCAGCCTCGCTTGCCTTACTATGTGTCTCTTTTGATTCATGTAGAATGTCTTAACATGACCATCAAGCGCACTATAATTGATGAAGGTGATGCTGCTTCTGTGATGTCTTTATCGTGTTGGAAGGGTTTAGGCTCCCCTGAGTTGTCTAAATCAGTGACCATGTTAACTGCTTTCGATGGGAGATTGTTTAGGCCGCACAGGATCCTTCCTTCCCTTAAGGTCCATTTGGGAGGGAAGACCATTGTGATAGAGGTCGAGGTGGTTGATGCACCCCTTGACTACAATCTCTTGCTGGGTAGGAATTGGATGTATAGTATGCAAGCCGTAGCTTCTTCCCTATTTCGCATTGTATGCTTTCCATTTAATGGGAAGATAGTAACGATTGATCAAATGTCATTCAAGAATCCGTCAGTTACCGCATCTTCGGGAGCTTTGATCCCGATCGTTGAGCACTCTTAGTTGGCAACTAGGAGTGTGGGCATGGGCATGTATCCATCCCTCATGGGAAGCTTTAGTTTCCCTGCACCTATCATTATGATAGGTTCTAGTTCTGATGAGGCTTCGACATCTATGAGATCAGTTTCTTTTTGCACGATTCATATGGAATTTCCTTGGATTCTTCCTACACCGAGCACTCTGAGTGAGCCCATCATGACGGACGTGTCGTTGCCTGCAACTATGGTAGCTTATCATGCTAATCTTGAGTGTGTTGTAGAGCCTAGTCCTTCCTCTTCATGGATGGAGGAGGAGGACCCTTATGTGCTACCAGCATGGGTAATGCAGTCTTCTCACATGCACGACTGACTTGATAGTGTTTTCCCTTTAGATGAAGTGATTATTGAGGCCATGTCAGGAGTTGAGCCACCATGGGAAGAACTCCATCATAGATCTTATTTTCTTCCTGAGCTTGACCGCTTGGAGCATGAGGACTTTAGGGAGGTTCTTAGCGAGAGGATTGGTAGTCCCATGGTTCCATTAAGCTCTCCTGGTATGATGGCTGATGAAAACATGGCAAACATATCTTCAACAATTCCTATCAATATCTCTCGCGATCTTGGCAGGATAGAGAATGTCTATATTGGGGCAGAATGTTCCCATGCTGAGAGTCTAGAATACACTGAGATGTTTAAAGAATTTTGTGATATCATTGCTTAGTATTATGATGAAATGCCAAGTATCGACCCCCAGATTGTCGAACATGAGAATAAGACTTATCCCAACGCTAAGCCTGTTCGACAATGCTTGCGTGCGGTGAATCCTAGGAAAGCACCCGCGATTAAGGTAGAGATAAAGAAACTGTTGAAAGCTAGTTTTATCTATCTCGTTCCCTTGACAGCATGGGTTTCAAACCCCGTTCCGGTGGATAAGAAGCAGGGAGCGATCCGCATATGTACTGATTTTCGTGATTTAAATCATGCCTATCCTGAGGACAATTTCCCCATGCCATTTATTGATCATATTTCGGATGAGTGTGTAGGTAGCGAAGTTTTTTCCTTTATGGACAGCATTTTCGGATATAATCAGATACAAATTAAACCTAAGGACCAACATAAGACTGCATTTATTTGTCCTTGGGGAACTTTTGCATATCAAAAAATGCCTTTTGGCCTTAAGAACGCCGAAGGTACTTTCCAGCGGGTAATGACCTTGATTTTCCACGATCTCAAATCGATTATCGAAGTATTTTTGGATGACCTTGCTACTCATTCTCGTATGAGAATGCGTCATTCCTATTATTTGAGATTGGTGTTTGAAAGGTGCTGCCACTATTTGGTTAGGTTAAACCCTCACAAGTGCATCTTTTGTGTGAAGTTAGGTCACTTGTTAGGATTCATCGTTTTTAGAGAGGGTATAAGAGTCGACCCTTTGAAGGTTGAGGCAATACTTCAGTTGTCTCCCCCAAAAAATATTCATCATCTTCAATGCTTGCAAGGCATGGAAAACTTCTTACGGAGATTCGTTGTCAATTTTGCCAATTTGACTAGAGGCTTCATGCGTTTTTTGAAAAAGGACACCACATTTTGTTGGGATAAGTGAGCCCAGGAGTCCTTTGATGCGCTGAAGTAATCCCTAGCATTGGCCCCAGTGATTAGTCTCCCAGACTATAGCCTTGATTATTTACTTTATGTGGCTGCATCCATGGAGACGATTGGGATGGTTTTGGTTCAAGAGGATGAGGAGCTCCAAGAGCATGTCATATACTATCTGAGCTAGAACCTTATTGATGCAAAGATTCATTATTCTCATGTTGAGAAGCTTGCTTTAGCTACCGTACATGTGGTTCAACGATTGAGACATTATATTCTCCTTCACCAGACCTTGGTTGTAGCCCATGTCAATCTGTTTCAATTCGCCCTCACTTGAAGGATGATTGGGGGAAAATATAATAAATGGATTGTCATCCTGCAGGAATTCAATCTCGAGTTTGTTTCAGCAAAGTCAAAGAAATCATTAATTTTTTCAAAGCTTATATCGGATTTCCCAAGCAAGGCCGAGGAGTTGGTTTGTGAAGATACGTTTATAGATGAGCAAATCTTCTTAATCTCAACTTTAGACCCATCGTATGGAGATATCATTATATATCTACAAACATTGAAGGTCCCTACTCATCCCTCATGGGATGAACGATGACGATTACGTCACGTTTCTAAGAATTACCTCATAGTGGATAACAATTTATACCGCCATCGGGTAGATTCCCTTTTATGTCATTGTTTTACTCATGATGAGGCTGAGGTAGTGCTAAATGATTTCCATGGAGGGGCGTGTGGTGGTCATTTATCTGGGCTTTCTATAGCCCAAAAAATCTTAAGAGCGGGTTATTTCTGGCCGTTGATCTTTAAATATTGTGTTGATGTGGTCAAGAGGTTCCACCCTTGCCAGGTGTTTGCACGTAATATACGCTTGAAACCTGCCCTGTTACATCCCATCATCACTGCTGGTCCGTTCACTAAGTGGGGGCTTGATTTTATGGACTGCAACATAGCTTCAGCTAGGGGGCATCATCATATCATAGTGGATGTTGATTACTTCATGAAATGGGCTAAGGCTATGCCTACAGTTAAATTCAATGGTGAGACAGCCATGCACTTCGTATTCAACTAGATTATTACTCGGTTCAGAATTCCGAAAGAGCTTGTCACTGACCATGGCTTGCACTTTTAGAATCGTATGATGGAAGAGTTGGCATTAAAGTTAGGGTACAAACAAGAGCATTCATCCTCTTACTACCCTCAAGCGAATGGACAGGTAGAAGCAGTGAATAAATCACTCAAATCCATTCTCCAATGAACCATCGCATAGAGCAAGAATACTTGGCACATCATGTTATATCCTGCTTTGTGGGCGTATAGAATCGCTGTTAATACTGCCACAGGTTTTTCTCCATATCAACTTGTACATGGAGTGGAGTCGATATTGCCGGTTGAATGCAAGATTCCTTCTTTGAAGCTAGCTGTAGAACTCTTACCAGAACTTCACCATTGGAGGAGCATTTGGTCCACCTTGAGCAACTTGATGAGCAACGTCGAGATGACCTGGTGGCTCTAGAAGTAAATAAATGTCATGTAAAGGCCCAGTATGATAAGTCTATCCGCCCAAGGAGGTTTAGTGAGGGAGACTTGGTCCTTTTGTGGGATCAACTGAAAGAACACTTGGTGGCAGGAAAGTTTAACCCCATGTGGCTAGGTCCTTACGTTGTCAAACATGTGTTAGAGAAGGGTGCTTATGAGTTAGTGGATTATGAGGGAATGACCTTGGCGGAGCGTAGAAATGGGCTCTATCTCAAGAAGTACTATGCATGAATTTTCAGCCAAGGTTGGTTATTGTATATTATTGTACAGTTTGCATAGTTAGATCTTTTTCTTATAGTGATTGGGTTTGTGATTAGTTTCCGTTTCTTTTGGCAGATGTCAATGGAATCTTCCACCTACATAGGATTCATGGATGGTGCGAGCCATCACACTCAACACTCAGCCTCTGCTCCTTGGGTGACTTATACTCCTATGGGTCAGGTACTATCTTCAAGAGGCTTATGTCTATGACCATCTTCAAACAATGTTGCTGAATATAGTGTCATTATCAAGCTTCTACGAGATGACATTTCACATGGCATTCACTCTCTTGAGGTACGTCTTGATTCGGAGTTAGTAGTGTCACACCTTAAAGGTTTATACCATGTTAGAGATCTGACGTTATTAAGAAGGTTCTTACATGTGAGATTATTAGAATGACAATTTGACAATATAACATACATACATATTCCAAGAATTAATTATCAAGTTGTCGACTCATATGCTAACTATGTGTTAGATTGACATTTGTTTCATACACAATAAATTCATCACAAACACAAATTTTACACATGTAAATAAATAAACCGATCACTATAAAAAAAAATTATAAACATCCAAAATGTGGTAATACATAGTGTCATAATACAAAAATGGGGCTCTTGAGCCACCAAAATATAATACACAGTAATACAAAATGTGTCTCTCCCAGGTCTCTAAGCCTATGGAGGAGGAGGGGGGTTGTGATCATTGAAGGCCACGATGGCTCTAGCTAGCCGTTGGAATAATTGCACCCGTGCTCGTGGTACACTCACCATCTGGTGCTACATAGCCCTAGGCAAGTCCTTGACTTGCACCATGGGAACTCTGTGTTTCAACCTAACAAATTTGGTATGAATGCTTTGGAGTGTCCACTCCGCATCCACACCCATGATATCGTCTCCTCTTCCCCTCTATCTGTGATGAGGGAAGCCTTCAGGCCACCGTGGTCCCACGTCTGCATGCATATGGTAGATGTCACTATGTATTGTCACCCAAAAAAGTAGGTCTCTTGATTCCATATAATTAGAAAACAAAAAAAACAAAAAAAAAATTCAAAAATTTAAAGAGAGGGTCGAAATTCATTACCTATGTCACCGTATGCCAATCCTAGTGGTAGCGACATGTCCGAATCCCCTCGGAAATCTATCCCCGCATAGGGGTAGTTATCGATGGCAACTATCTATTGTCACCACCACGGAAAGAAATCAGCTTGATAGGAGTTGGCCACCCTACCTCCCCCCAGTCTGAGCATTGCATCCGCCCAATGCCGTTGGTCCAGATCTCGAACCCCGTGAAGAGGAGCGTCAACTCTGGGGCTCAATCCTGGAACATGCTGGAATAAAAATGTGCTCAGTATGCTACTAAACCCAAATTTCCACACTCTACCCATATTACACTCACTGACATGATGTTTCATGTTGCTCAGTAGTGTAGTGCTCCAGTCATAGACCGTGGGTCTCATGCACTCCACTGCATAGAACATCAGAGGTCGTGAGGCTTGGTGGAGTGAATCCAAGCCTGCTATCCTACCCAATTTTAGTAAGATGGCCTTTAGGCCCAGCACCTATATAGATTTGGTTGGAATTTGACTCCCCACCTTCTCCATGTCTTGATAGCAGTACACTACAATGTACTCATCGATAGTCAGGCCAGCTCTGGGCCCACCGCGAGAACAAAGGTTCACTACTTCCCCCCGTCGGGAAAGTCTGGTAATAAAGTATATGTCCTCCACCTCTATGGTGAGGGACATCCCATCTATCTGGAAGGACTCAAAGTTTGGATCCCAGTAATCCACCAGCATCTGCAATAGTCTTGGTTTGGCCCTCAAGCCACCAAGACACCAAAACTTGTAGATTCCACATGCATGTAGCACTTGTTGAGCCATTAGATCAGCCCTTAATGCATCCTCTACATCACCATGTTCACACTCTCTCCATTCTAGGACCATCCTGCACAAAAAATTGCAAGTTTTCCCATTAGATTACTTAAAAAATCTCATGCGCGGCCGCATATGCGACTATTTTCCAAACAGTCACGTATGTACGCAGGTTTGGGGGCATTTTTTGCATATAGCCAGCCCTGTACGTGGAAAAACCCTTGATTGTTGTGTGGTTCACAGTGCCCTTTTAGATTGGCCTAGCAGCCTCAAATGACCATGGAATTTGATAAAAATTGCATTGAAATGGAAGAGAAGAGCATGGGTAAGTACCTAGAAGAAATGGTAGTGGATTCCACCAGCTGGATCACCTGGAATTCACTGTTGAAAATCTAAGCTCAATTGGGTAAAAATTTCAAATGCTTTATAATGTTTTGAATTTTCTACTATTTATAGAAATTTTTCAAATTTTTGAAAATTTTTACACCCTTTCCTATAGTTTGGACTATTTCTAATCATTTTTGACCATTTTTGACCTAATTCTTGATGTAGGAGACCTTTTTGAGTGTCCTTTCAGCCATTGGATTGACCCATTCGTGCCAATATTAGGTATCATGTCTAAACTAGCATATAGGTTAGGTTTCATCATCATTTGCATTTTGCATGACCTTATGACCATTTCATCATAGCCTTAGGTACGAACCCACTTGATTGTGTCACAGAACCATCTTGCTATTTTAGAAGTGGCATGATATGAGTGGTAGAGTTTGACCTTACATGGGTACCCTAGTTAGCACCTTATTTGCATTTGGTGCCCATGTTGACGTTTTGTCCCTTAGGGCGTGGGAGTCTGTTGTATAGTATTTCCATGACATTTCGCAAGAGCCTCATACTCCTCTTGATATTTTGCTGGCCTATTTCCCTCAGGACTCCCATATGTCAAGTTGTAATTGCATTATCATGAGCTTTGCCTGCCTTATTGAGCTTTATGTCGGCTTTCCTGACATTGTGTTTCAGCCATATAGCCCGAGCTTGTCTCATGTCTAGCCATGCAGAGCCATTTTATATATCCTTTGCAGCTTGATTCCCTTTTTACCGGGAGGGGATTTTCCCCCGAGTGTCGCTATCCTACACATGTATCCTTGCATTGAGCATAGGTATGTTCCACTGCTTGGAACTAGTTTGTTTTCCCCTATGACACTCATCTCCTCCTAGTTTGTAATTATAAAGCCGTTTTATTATTTTTTAAGCTTTTTAAATATTTGAAAAAGTCCAAAAAAATTAAAAAAACCAAAAAGCTGGACAAGGAAAGATGTTATCTTTGGCAGCTGTCAAGTCGTGTCGCCTTCGAACAGAGCACTATATATCACATCCATTGGTTGGGTTTATAGTTTGACTTTAGGAGCCATACTCATTTATCTGATTTTATCTCCACCGACTGGTTAAGCTTCCAGTCCCCATGGAGCCTCTGTCGATGCCTCTTGTGTCACAGAGATGTCCCAGTTTGTATATCGAGTCTATGCTGCCTTTATTCAGTCACCATTTGCTGTTATGCTCTTGTTTGAAGGAAGTTGAAACCTGAGTCGGCCATTCCCAGTACAGTTACTAGTTCGTGCACCTTATGATCGAGTCCTTCCACATTATACAGCTTTGTTGAGTACCTCGTGTTGGATGAAGGGGGATGCCTTAATTCCTTCCTTCCAACGGATTTCATCCCATCGACTTTAGATCATTTATTCTAGGATTGGAATCTAGAGTCATTTTGAGTGCCTTGAGACTTGCAGTCATCAGTGGCAGGTTCTCTCACCATCAACAGTCTTTGGGAATACATCAATATTCCCTGATCGATGGATCCTCTCAAGTGTTCGACCTCAACACATTTATTCACACTTGTTAGTTTGCACTCTAGTACCTTGATTCCCATTTTCATTATCAGTGGGTGGTCTCGCATTTGTTAACAGTATACATCAATGACCGGTAATGAGACGATGGACTACTAAGTTTGACCTCGACGCCTCTATTCACATAGTAGGACATGTACTCGTAGTGGTTTGTGTAGAAGACCTTCCAGATTTGTGGCATCTCTTATATGCTACCTTGTTGATCGTGCCGATGTTCCTAAGATTTCAGCTCTTGTGACTTGATTCCAGTATATGTCAGACATCTTCAACCATGATGGAGATCTTGATCCAATATATATCTTCAACCATTATGGAGATCATGGTCCTTTGTATATCTTCATCATGGAGATTCTGATTTATGTATATTGTATGTGGCAATGACCACTTATGTGATATCTTGTATCATGCCTATTCATGGCCATTGTACTCTTATGTATCTGGGACTGCTAGATGTATTTGCAGTTATATGCAGAGTTGTATCATCATACTATGCTGATTTGGTGGTTGGTCTTCCATTTCGGATCCTTCATAACTTCACTTCTAGGATGGACTTATAATGTATTTCGGCCATCGTATGAGCCCTCTGACCTCACACATTACGGGGCATCTATTATAGCTGATTTTACCACTCTAGGTGAATCACACTTGTATGACCTTTCCCCTGTCCCTCTGCAGACTCCTTAGACCCCTTGGACCATTTTTTGTCCTTCGATGTTTCCTTGACCATCCCTAAAAACATGTGTAAATTCATATACGCAACTTTTAAACCTTTAATCACATATATACACGGGTTTGACCACTAAAACCACGTACATCGAGATGTGTACAAAATCCAAATCCTTTTGGAGTTTTCCTTGACATGGATCCGACTCACTTGACTCTTGGCCTTCCCTATGCCTTGAGATCGCTCGAATTCGACCTTTCATTACCCCTTTGAAAAGCTATATAAGGAACTCTTTGGTACATTGAAGGCATATGAGAGAATTGAGAGCAAAGAAATTATAGTCCATTGTTGCTAGAACTTGTGCTTGAGTCTGCATACCTTTGTCTATTGGAGCACTTTTGTGTTCTTCCCAAGCTTGCCTTTTGCTTGTGAGCTTGCTATCGAGAGATGGAGGAATGAAGTGGTGGAGGCCCAAGTGGGGGATTCAGTTTCTCCAATTCAGAGACGTGCCGACAAAGGTTGTATCCATTGTAATCTCTGATTTTATATTAATAGAAATATCTTTTCCTGTCCAATAATGTATGTTTGAATGAATATTTTATCCATGGGATGATTTCAAATGCTTATACATTATTGATTATATATGCTAGAATAGATCTAACACCAAGATATAGTATGCTTGTCTTATTTACTTGTTGTTGAGGATGTGATTACTCAATTCAAGCTGAAGTTGGAAAGCTCAATGGGGATCTACTTCAACCATAAGGAATAAGGTATGAGGTTTCATCCTTTACTGTTAAACATTTAATTTCTATTGCATATTGGAAAGGATTGATTTCTGGAGTTAAGCTGCCTATTGTGCTACCCCAAGCCATAGGAATTTCTCTCTGTAACATTTATGACTGATTCTAACTCCCTTTCTTTGTTGTATTCCTCATCATCACTAGAAGTATCCTGAATACTTATTACCTACTTTTCATTAAACCTTGGGTTTAATAATGCCTTCATATTCATCCTGCGTTTATTCACTGATTGGGTTTTAGGTATGAAAGGTTTAAATGGAAACCTTATCTCTTCTGAAATCTTCTTAGTATGACTTGGTCCTTATTTAGCTGTTTCTAGTTCAAATAAAATAGGACTGTCATTCTTCATACACTCAGTTTCTCCCTCGGGTAACTGTGTTAAAATTATCTCCTCGACTATTTGTATTTTATCAACAGAACCTAACACTGAAAGTTCATTATTTTCCCATGCAGGTTCTTTTTCTATTGGTTGTGCTAAGGTTATCTCTTCAAGATCTATTTTTTCATCACCATCTCCATATTTATTTTCATACAAGGGTTTCATTTCAGTACTATCAGAAGTTTCTACAACCCTCTTTCCCTTTCTATTCTCTGTAGATTTAGGATTAACTTTGAAACCCCCATAAAAGAGAAAATGGGACCCTGTCCTTTCTAGTTTTCCTGACTCCTGGGTACTCAAGAGCTTAACTAATCCATGGTAGAACATATTACTACCAGAGGAGATAGGATGATTTCGAACCCTAACAGACATCTTCTCCAGAATTTTTAATAAAAAGATAGGGAGGTTTAGTTTGTTTGCACCCATTACATGTTGCAAAAATCGCATGTGATAACGATACACAGTGCCAAAAACTCCCTTACAAGTGACATACCTTTGGATGATTTGCAATACATCCTGCCATTATTTGAAGAGAAACCTCCTTTCGATGCCTTGGCTCTAGTCTGGATTTTTATGAGTAGGTAACAAGTATTAGCTATAATATTCATTGATGGTTTTCCTTTTATACCATCTTTCCCATCCTGGAAGAACATCAATAGCATACGAGATGGACTCTTCTGTGACTGTGAAATTTAAACCCCGAATTTGAACCCTAGATCCATCAAAATTCTGACAAAATTCTTTAGTGACCTCAATATTATGTTCTGCAATCCTTTTGAACATATTATACCATCCAATCTTCTTCACTTTTTCGAGGGAAAGAGGTAATTTATGCATGCATTCAACATCCGAGGGTTCTATTCTCAACAAATGGCCACTCGGCTAAGTTCTTCTGTCCACACTCATGGCTGAATTGTAAACTTTAGATGCAACACTAGAACATGATCTCTGAGTATGAAAGAACCCTTGTTCCTGCAAAACCATAGCTTCTCGACTCTCCTTTCTTCAGAGTACAAAATGTAATAAAAAAATTATGATGGGAAATGGTTTTTTCCAAGTGTTGGAAACCAGTATTGTCAACAGTAGATGTCAAATTATGGTAATGAGCACATAGCCCAAAATCTGCTAGAATCATCAAGAAAACCTGCAAAACATCTCGTTCTTGTTGAGCTGGTAGCATACCCTGTTCTTGAATAACGATTGTATGCTGCCATGTTAACCTAGTAATCAATATGATTTAATTTAAAAGAACTCTTAAACTTTGAATGAACCTGAAATACATATAGGAGCATAGGATAGGAACTAAAATGTTAACAATACCTAAAGTATTAAACATGAATTCAAAACAAGGCCAAAACTTAGGATAAAAGGAAAAGAAACTCAAGGCTTAAACAAATTAGGTAAACAACTATCCTACCAAACCAGGCAAAAGACCTAGGTCAAACATTGGCTCCAACTGGGGGATGGCATTTCCCTGATATTTTCCAAGAACCTGTAGTTTTAGTGCCTTATTTCTGAAAATCAAAAAGTTGTTCCATTTGGTCATGGAGTCTTATTTTGTAATAGTTTTAAACATTCACTGGTATTTACAATGAACATAACACCTTTTCTCCCTTATTTGGTGTAGAAATGTTTCAAAAAATTCCCATTAACTGGCCCTGCCAATTCACCACCCTCCGAATTCTGCATAACAAATGTGTTGTTATCCAGACTCCTAATAATCCTGAAAGGCCCCAACCACAGATGGTCACACTTTCCATGTTTTGGTTTTTCATCCCTTATTGCATCCCACCTGAGTACCAAATCATTAGGAAAGAAGTTATTTTCTTTAACTCTTTTATCAAATTTTTGCTTTATTTTTTCCTTGTAATCTTGAGCTTTCTCAACCAGTAATTCCCTTTCCTGTTGTAGTTCAATCATTTGAATTCTGTGTTGTACCTCATTTGGTTCTTCCACATTATCCTGCATAAATTTCATAACCAATAAACCTAATTATATAGGAAAAACTACTTCAGTTCCATATACAAGTTGAAAGGGATAAGTACCAATAGCCTTTTTTGTAATAATGCGGTCATCCCATAAAGCATACTTCAATTTGATATCCCATGCCTTTTTGTTCTCTTCTAACAAATTTTTCAAGTTGTTTACTATATTTTTGTTTGAAGACTCTACTAAACCATTTCCTTATGGGTGATAGGGAGTAGAGTACTTCAATAAAATCCCATTTTTTTCATAAAACAAGACCATTTTCTGAGATTTCAATGCAGGAGCGTTATCTGTAATCAACTTCCTAGGGAAGCCAAAACTACTCAGAATGTTTTCTTCAATAAAATTTATTATGACCTAATCAGTTTCCCTTCTGGTAGGGATGGATTCTACCCATTTTGTAAAGAAGTCTGTAGCTATCAAAATATATCTATGCTGTCCACTTGAATAATTAATCCAATCTCCATTGATGGAAAGGGGCTTCAACTGAAATAGGTTTGAGAGCTAAAGAAAGAAATTTCTCCTTACCTGCAAGTTTTTGACATTCGACACAAGCTCTTACCTGAGAAAAAACATCTGAAAATACTTTTGGCCAATAATAGCCTACTCTCAAAATTTTAAATGTTGTATCCTTCCAGTAACGATGCCTGCCACAAACTCCTTCATGCATTTCAGCAGTTATAGCTTCAGCTTCCTCCTTATCAATACATCTAAGAAGAATTCCTCTAGGATCTTTCCAAAATAGATCATGCTCATATAGAAAATAATTCATAGCTTTAAATTTCAAAGATCTGAACTTCCCTTTGTCTAGGTTTGGAGGAGTTTGTAAAAAGGGAAGAAAATATACTATATCAGCATACCAATCAGAGCCCTCATATTTCTACAAAATCTGATTCTTTTCTTCTTCATGCTGAAATTATTTTTGTTCAAATATTTCATCTTATACCACATTCAAACCTAATGCTTGGAAATTAGATCATGTGAGTAATTTTTCTAACCCTTGGCCCTTCACTAGCTTAGTTGGCTTAATCTCAATGTCATATTCCATTATCTTAGCAATCCAATGACCTCTCTTTCCTTCAGAATCAGGCTGTGTCAAAATCTCTTTTACTACTGCATTAGGAACATATGACAAAATTTTTTAATCTAGTAAGTAAATACTTAAAAATTTAAGGGCTTTGACAAGTGCATAAGCCTATTTTTCCAAACTGTTGTACTTAAGTTTTGAATCTCTTAATACTTTACTGAAAAATGAAATGGGTTGTTCGAGACTTTTTGCATTATTTTGCAATAGTACTGCCGCTATACTATCTTCAGAAGCAAAAGAAAATGTAATAAAATATTTAGAGAAGTCATGTCTTCCAAAACAGGAGCTTCTGCCAATGCTTGATTTATTTTTTCAAAAGACAATTTAGCTTCTGGAGTCCATTTAAAATCCCAATCCTTCATGAGCATCTTGGTTATTTGTTTAACAATATCAGCAAAATTAGGAATAAACCATCTAACAAAATTTATTTTCCCAATAAATGACTGAATTTCTTTTTTATTCCTTGGAATTGAAATTTTTAGAATTACCTTCACCTGCTCTGGGTCAATCTTGATACCATCTACTGAAACTATATGACCAAGCAACTTTCCTTCCTGCATGGCAAAATGGGATTTTTTTGGGTTTAAAGACAAACCAAACATTATGCATTTTGAAAAGGTTTGTTCTAAGTGTTTAAGATGACTTTCATCTGATTTTGAAAACACTGTTATATCATCCAAATAGATCACCACAAATTTCTCTCTTTCACCCACAAATGCTATGTCCATAGCCCTTTGAAATGTTGCACCTGCATTAATTAAACAAAATGGCATTTTATTGTTCATGAAAGCCCCCCAGGGAGTAGTAAAAGAAGTTTTCTCCCTATGTTCCGGATGAACAACAATCTGGTTATGCCTTGAAAACCCATCTATCATTCATATCCTCTGAGCTCCAACTACCTTTTGCAAGATCTGATCTATTTTAGGCACAGGATAATTATCTTTTAGAGAGGATGTATTTAGGTTATGAAAATCAACACATAACCTAATCTCCCCATTCTTCTTTCCAACAAGAACCATATTTGCAACCCAGGTAGAATACTACAGGGGTACTATAATTTTAGCATCCAATAGTTTTTTAACTTCTTTCTCAATGACTAGCAACAATGCTGGATTTATTCTTATGAGTTTATGCCGAAAGGGTTTTGTATCAATCTTAAGAGGGATCTTATGCTGAATAATGCTAGTTTCATATGTTTTGAGATCTTCATAAGACTAGGCGAATATATCCACAAACTTCTTAAGCAAACTGATATATTTATTTATGTTTTCTTTTGACAACAATTTAGAGGTTTTAACAATTTTAGGCTGACTTTCATTTCCAATATTACAGCTACTCACATTTTCTTTAGAATATTGTATAGCCGGTTTTGATAATGTATCATCTTTAAGGAACAATATTTCTAATCGAACTAGACCTTTTGGAATGAAATTTCCTTTTAATTAGATAATATTATGATCAACAATTGATTGTTCTGTAAAGGAAGAAAATTCATTCCCATCATCATCATCTTGCTCTTCATCTATTTGAGAATTGGAAAACTCACCTATCAATTCCAAGAATTTCTTAATATCCAAATCATCCTGAAACACTCTCAAATGTTTGATGTTATCATGGATAGAAGGTCTATGCCTAACTTCAATTGGATATCTCAGTTGAGTGTTTCGTGGGACCTTAAAAAATGTTGCTCCTAAATCCAAAGAGTCACCTATCTAGTTATGATCTCTACGGATAAAATAAATATTGAATGCTATAAAGAAATTATCTATTAAATCCCATACTTCATTTCTATAGACTTTTAACATCTTCTGTTTTACCTAATAAATGCTTTTGACCTGCTGAACAACCAATTTGGAGTCGCCAAAAATAGGTAACTGTTGAATTCCTAGATCTTTTGCATCTCTTAATCCCAATACCAATGCCTCATATTCTACTACATTATTAGTTGTCTATAATTCCAATTTATACATCAAACAAACATTTTCACCCCTAGGAGAAACAAGAACAACTCCAGCTCCTGCTCCTTCTTTAGATAAAAATCCATCGAAGTACATCTACCACAATTTATCTTCTTTTTCAGTAGTATGATAAACTAGATTTTTTTTTCTACTTGCAAGACACTAGATGTGTCCCCATTTCTTAAATGCAACATACAAGATCCCAAACCTTCCTCCACAACATAGATTGGATGATTAGCAAGATTGTCATTGTCACTTACTAAATAGGCCATTTGAACTTCTATGTATAGCCTTCATTGTCCACCACCAAAAATTGGGATGGTGGCATAGGATAAATCCATTTGAAGAGTACCTCCTACTCTTTTAGCCCAAGATCTTGAAAGCAACATGCCAAATTTTGGTTCAATATCAGCTACCACTACATCCATCATGACACTCTTCATTGGTAATTGGGAAAGGTTTACAATGAGGTCTTTGATTAATCCTAGGCACTGAGCTTCTCTTGAATCAAAAGCAAACAGGTCATGGTAAGGCCTAGTAATGCTTATACCTAGGGCTTCCATAACAACTTTGGGCATTAAATTATGGGAGGATCTAGAATATAACAAGCAATTATGCAGCATTTGTTCATTAATTGTCAAAGTAACATAGAAAGGAGGTGGATGATCTAATTTCTTCTCAAGCTGATTAGGTGGAGGAGTACCTACAAAAATTTCTGGATGTTCATCATGTAAATTAATGACATCAGAAGAAACCCTAGTTGCTTGTGATTTCAACATTCTATAGGTAATATCTCTGAATGAGGGAATTTTTATTAATTATGTTAGTGGAACAGGAATATTCAACTTATTCAGCTCATTTTTAAAATTAAAACCTTGATTACCCCTATTTGTTTCCTCCAACTCTGTAATTTTAGCCTTGCTAGGCCTCTGGTTCTATTTTTTTTATGAAAGATCAAGGTACTATTTAGCCACTGCTTTCTTTTTAGGATTCTGAACCACTTGTTTAACCCTGGATCTAAGGTTGTATGACTTCTTAGGCTCTTTTTGATAAATATCATCATGAGAACAGTCTTCTAATATTTCAGCATTTAGATATTGATCTTTGATAAGATAACTTTCATATAACTCACCCTCAAGATGATATATATCCTGATCAAAATCTTTATACTCTATATCTTCAACTTCCCCTTCTTCATTCAGTAGATTATTTTGGAAAGGAGGTTGTATCCTTTGATCTTCACTTTCTTTCCTTTCCCTTTGAATATCATTATTTCTCCTCTCCCTAGGTATAAAACTTGGTACAAAAGGCTTCCTAAATTGATTAGCGTTTCCCTCATGCACAGGTCTACTCAGGTTTTTATTTTCTATTTCAAGTCTGTTTACTTTTGCAGATAAATTTTTGATTAGTTTATTCATATCATCTATTTTATCTGATGACCTAGCCATGGAGGTTGAAGCCATTTCTCTCTAACCATTTTTATCCTGATCAAAATCTGAGTGATTTTTCAGTTTTCCTGTTGCTAACATGTTTGATTCAACTTATAATGCAGCTTCCTACATATTAAGTAAGGTTACTAACCTTCTTTCTCTCAAAAGTAGTGAAAACTTAGATTCAAATGCATTTGCATATGTAAGTTTGGCAGAGGTTTCTGAAGGTTTGATCTCTGCTAGAAACGTGATATACATTTTGTTAAATATTTTTGAGAAATAAACAACAAATTCATTCCTTTTCTTTTTTAAATCCCCAAAATCAGTAATGCAATACATAAAATATTTAGTATCCCCCATTGTTTCATTAAAACCTCCTCTAACACTTCAATGCCATCTATTGACCCTGCAGGAAATTACCAAAACCATCTTCTAACTTCTCTATCTAATATTTGGACAAAAATTATCATCTATTCATCCTTAGCTTCGATGTTCTAGTTATCAGCATAGCTGAAGAAAGCCTTCCAAGTCTCTTCTACTGTGGTGTACTCTTGGCCATTAAACCTAGGAAGGTATTTTTGATAATCTCCTCCTAGAAGAGCATGAAGAGGCTAGGGAGCAACCAATGGTGCATATCTTGCAGCAACTATCCGATCCATATAATCCATAGGCTGACTAGCCATTTTAGGGATAGGAGAACTTGAAGTAGCTGAACTTGGGCTGGACTAATTTGAACTTGAAATTTTTGATGAGGGAGGAAAATTATTGGAATTAGGTTGATGAGGTAGGAATTTTCTTGTAAAAGGAATGGAAGCTAAAAATAAAGAAGAAATACCTCTTTGTAATGCTTCGACCTTAACCTCTTCAGATAATAGAGGATTAGTGAAAACTTGAAAGTTCTCAACCTGAGAAGGGGTAAAAACTGAATCTAATTCTTATTTCCCCTTTTCAGAATGTGGACCAAAAGCAGGTTACAGAAACTGAGAATATTCAGGAAATTTCCAAGTTTGAAGGATGAGCAAATCTTCCTAATGGAGTGGAGCTTAAACGTTGTCTAGCTTCTTTCAATATTTGTTCAGGATCTGGGATCCCTGGATGTAAAGGAGATGAGGAGTTTTCCCTAGTCCCAATATTCTTAGGATCCATAGCTGATTTTCTTTATTTATAACAGGTGAAAGTGATTTGTAGTCAAAAAACCGATTATCTAATTATAGTCACCCAACACATCAGACTTATCATGATAACCAAGGAAGAACTGTATGCTTCCTCCCCAGTATGGTAGCCAAAAAATGGTTTCCCTAATGTCTGCTATGTATACTATTGGGTCAGCAGTGCTCAGGCACCTCAAATAAAAGACTGTTTTTAAAGGTTTTTTTGAATAACAATGCAAATCAAAGGGTAGGGATAACAAGGAAGAAAACTATGTCTGAAAAATTCAGAAATACAGATGTAAAAGGAAGAAAATCTTGCAATAATGAATGACAAGTATAAAGGTATAGGAGATAAGTTCTATGACTGCAAATAATAAACTAATAGTTCATATCTGTAGCACATATATAAGAATATCGGTTTTTGAAAACACTTTTTGAATAACAATAAGTATTTATAATTCACATTCATACATGAAATGAAACATAGAAAACATCTACACAACATTCATAGCATGAAGAGTTCAAACTGAACTAAAGAATATAAAAAAAAAATAGATCAAAGGCCTAGCTTCATATTATGTATAAACAGTCATTAAAAAAGAAAAATAATCTCTTACAGAAGTAAGCATAAATGTTTGCACAGTCTCCCAGGACCGACTCCCATGTGTGTTTCTCCTTTCTCAAAAAATATTACAAGTATAAATAGAAAAAAAATTAAATATAGGATCTCCAAGTTTGTTTATCAGATTGACTTTCTAAGGCTAAGCTTTTCTAAATATAGACAAAATATAAATAAAAAAGGAACCTATTTAAGGACATGTGTCAAGTGAGGATCATTTAAAATCCTTCTTGCTGCTTCAGCTAATGTGGCTATCCCATCTAGTGCACTTGACTTCACTTGCAACCTCCTAATGTCCTTCTTCATGCCAGGAAGCTTTGCTGTCAGCTCCTCTTTGTCCTTAATTAAATGATCCTTCTCCTCTTGCACCAGTTTCCTCCTTTTAACTACTTCCTCTGAAACTTGGACTAGCTCAGCAAATTTCTAATTTACTTCTTGCAAATATTCCTTCAAAATTGTATTTGCTTTGACCAATTGATCATTGATCTGGCTTAAATGTTCATTTTGTTTTCTAAGATGATGAATCTCTCTGTATTCTCTACTCTGTTTCAATTGTAGCATACTACCTCTTGTATCTTCATTCAGTAACGTTCCTTTTGCTAGGATTTGCAACCCCTTCTCGTACTGTAAGAACCTACTCATTACATTTTGACTATTTTTCTCATGTTTTACCCTCCTTAGTTTCGGGAAACTCTAATAAATTATCATCTTCTATGTTATTGGAGTTATAGATACAACTTCTAGGAGCTATATCTGGAATTCGTTTTAAACTTTGATTGTCAAAGACTTGATTTATGACTGATTCTAACTCCGTTGCTTTGTTGTCTTCCTCATCATCAGTGATGTATCCTGAAAACTTATTACCTATTTTTTATTAAACCTTAGGTTTAATAATGCCTTCATATTCATCATGAGTTTATTCACTGATCAGGTTTTAGGTTTGAAAGGTTTAAATGGAAACCTTATCTATTCTGAAATCTTCTTAGTATGACTTGGTCCTTCTTTAACTGTTTGTATTTCAATTAAATAGGACTGTCATTCTTCATACACTCATTTTCTCCCTCGGGTAACTGTGTTGAAATTATCTCCTCGACTATTTGTGTCTTATCAACAAAACCTAACACTAAAAGTTCATTATTTTCCCATTCAAGTTCTTTTTCTATTGGTTGTGCTGAGGTTATCTCTTCAAGATCTATTTATTCATCACCATCTCCATATTTATTTCCAGACAAGGGTTTGGTTTTAGTACCGTTAGAAGTTTCTACAACCCTATTTTTCTTTCTTTGCTCTGCATATTTAGGATTAACTTTGAAACCCCCCCAAAAGAGAAAATGGAACCATGTCCTTTCTGGTTTGCCTAACTTCTGGGTAATCAAAATATTAACTAATCCATGGTGGAACATATTACTACCAAAGGATATAGGATGATTTCGAACCCTAACATACATCTTCTCCAGACTTTTTAATAAAAATAAAGGGAGGTGTAGTTTGTTTGTAACTGTTACATGCTGCAAAAATCGCATGTGATAACAATACATAGTGCCAAAACGTCCCTCACAAGTGACATACCTTTGGATGATTTGCAATACATCCTTCCATTCTTTGAAGAGAAAACTCATTTGGATGCCCTGGCTCCAGTCTGGATTTTTATGAGCAGGTAACAAGTATTGGCTATAATCTTCATTGATGGTTTGCCTTTTATACCATCTTTTCCCTTCTGGAAGAAAATCAATAACATGCGAGATGGACTCTTATGTGACTGTGAAATTTAAACCCCCAATTTGAACCCTAGATCTATCAAAATTATGATGAAATGTTTTAGTGACCTCAATATTATGTTCTGCAATCGTTTCGAACATATTATACCATCCAATCTTCTTCACTTTTTCGAGGGCAAGAGGTAATTTTTGCGTCCATTCAACATTCGAGGGTTCTGTTCTCAACAAATGACAACTCAGCCTAGTTATTCTATTCACACTCATGGCTGAATTTTAAACTGCAGATGCAACACTAGAACAAGATCTCTGAGTATGAAATAACCCTCGTTCTTACAAAACATATCTTCTTGACTCTCCTTTCTTCATAGTACAAAATTTAATGGAAAAATTATGAAGGGAAATGGTTTTCTCCAAGTGTTTGAAACCAGTACTGTCAACAACAGATGTTAAATTATGGTAATGATCAAATAACTTGAAATCTACTAGAATCATCATGAAAACCTGCAAAACATCTCGTCCTTGTTGAGCTAGCAGCGTACCCTGTTCTTGAATAACGATCATATGCTGCCAACTCGACTTAGTAATCAATATGATATCATTTAAAAGAACTCTAAAACTTTCAATGAACTTGAAATACATATAGAAGCATAGGCTAGGAACTAAAATGTTAACAACACCTAAAGTATTAAACCTGAATTCAAAACAAGGCCAAAACTTAGGATAAAAGGAAAAGAAACTCAAGGCTTAAATAGATTAGGTAAAAAACTATCCTACCGAACAAGGCAAAAGACCTAGGTCAAACATATCCCTTTTAGTCCACATCTTGCCTTTGTTTATATGTGCCAAAATAACTAGTTTACTTATCTAATATGTGCAACAATATATATGATTTATCAAACTTATCTATATCACATGGTCTTCAAATATCTGTGAACACTAATTTACCTCTATAATCTGTAGTTTGTATTCCTACATTATTTAGTTATAGGAACTTCATATATATGTGCTTATGCACATTGATTCAATCACTCTGATCATCAAACATCCTGATACCGAGTATCATTCTACTTTGTGCTCTTATTTATATTCATTCTATGTTGATCTACACAATTTGTTTTTTCTATATATGTTTCTTCTATGATCAACAAGCCATTGATACACCAAGAATTATGAAACTTTCCCCAACATATTATTTTCCAATCGTCATTATACAATCTTAGTTCAACACATCTTATTTATAATCCTTCTAGTATAATAGGTGTGTACACTCGTTGGGATTCATTAAAATCAATTATGCGACAACTTATTTCCTTCTTGATCAAGTTGTCTTTTGCATCGGCATGCAACATTTTGTAATTCAACATTATGGGGTTTAGCACAATTATTACATTGTCTTTGTGGGTTTTTCACATAGAGGTTTGTATATCTGTGTGGTTTTTGTGCACATCCTTGATTGCCATATTCTTATTCTAACTTCTTCTTTAAGGTTATTATATCTGCACATATATCCCATGTTATGGTTGGACCTTTTCACTTTCTGTACTTCCACATTTCTCTTTATGTATTTATTCAAAGTGGATTTGTATAAGGAATACATAATGCACTTCATTCATCTTTAATATTAATGATAGCACAAAACTTGTTGTTTTTTCCATTTGACATCAATGACAACACAAAGGTTCAACAATCTCCCCCTTTGAAATTGATGTCAACACTAACTTACCATGATCTCCCCCTAAAAATGACCTCTTCTTATATGCACAAAAGGATCCCTTATGTTTATAACTTTTATTCTTTTCTCTGTTGTTTTGTGCAGATCCATCTTTTAACTCCAATTGTTGATTTTCTCATTTTCTTATCTTAAATTCTTCCCCTTTGGCATCAATGGTGAAGGTATTCTTTTAGTCATTTGAATCCCCATGTATTCATGCTTATTAATTCCTCTTTTATTGATTCTACTATTCTAGATCCACTATCTTGTCGTAAATAATCCCCTTTTGTGCTAGGTGCACTGAAATGTGTCATTATTTATTGTCATAAATATCTTCAATTTATGATGTTATCTCAATTAATGAGGATAGTGTAATATTTTTTCCTGTATTTCACACACAAGAGTATTTGATGGATGTCACTAAGTTGTCATGCAGTCACAAATTTTTCCATTTGTCAGTGTTCTTGGTAATAAGATGATATGACTGATAACTCATGTGAAAATGTCGACGTGTTAGTTTCGTAGTAGATATTTTAAGCAACATCATTCCCTTTGACTTGGTCGCATGAAATGGATTTCCCCTTCTTGTCTTTTTCAAAAATACATCAATCCATGCAAATAATTTTGACGTATTCATGATCACCATAGGATTTCTGAACGCATGAATCCATTAACTTCAACATCTCTTCAATTAATTTTTAGATGCATAAGAGACTTTCCATCGAGTTTATTAGTAATTTGTTCTTCTGTCACCATAATGTATTCTTTCCTTTAGAGTGATAGCAATGCAATTGATAGTCTCCACTCAGTAGTTAAATATCAGCAGGAATAATTTTGAAGGCTAAGAGTGGGCCCAAGGGTTTCACAGTATCAATTTAAGGAGATAGAGTTCATGCATTGGAACCATGTGTTTCACTTAAACTAACAAAATTCAGAGGAATTTTCCATCCTAACCAAATGAATTGAAATCCTAGAGAAGCAATATTGATATACTCTTGACCTTCTAAACTAGATTCGTGTTGAATAATCGACTGGCAATTCGTCATCTTCTACTCTCAATCTTTTTCTATTATTCTCATCAACTGAGTTCATTGATCCATCTTCAATGGAGCGAGAACTTCATATTTCATGGCTTCTTGTCAGTCATGACATGGAAGTGGATCTCGAACTACGTATTTGGGTAATCTTCATTTGAATTTCATCCTTTGGATTTGATCAACTTCAATTATGTGCATCAAGCAAATGTCTTTGATGTTTTGCTTCAATTTTACTCAGCATTGTTGTATGTGATCACTATAATGCTGGTTTTGTTTTGTAATACATATATGGCCTACTTCAATATGAGCTTTAAAGATTCATTTTGAAATAAAATTTTAATATAATACAAATCTAAATTTTGTTTCTGCACAAACTTTCTGTGTGTTCTACAAGCATGCTTTTCTTTATGTATCTCAATTCCAGTATATTCTTCATATGTAAATGAAAACATGCATATCAAATTTGTAGAATTAACCAACTTCCAAGGATTTCTATATACAATATTTACTAAGCTACTCCTTGAATTTATAATATATGCCTTGTTGAATTCATAGATATTTCCTAACCTTTCCTTGGTTAGAAAGGAGGACAATAATTATCTGTTTCTTCAACTGTATTAAAGTTACTTGTTTCTTCTGTGCATACGCAAGGAATTTTCTTCACCCATGTATTTTTGTATGCAAAATTCCTTTGATTTTATACAATACATCTTTCATATCTCCATTCTTCTATGACATCATTATACCAAAGTGGGTGTTCTTTGTTACTTTTCTTTCTTTTAACATTATGAGGCATTGTGTCCAAATATGTCACACACGTAACATTATGAATTTTCTTTCTTTCTTTTAACATTATGAGGAATCGTGTCTTTAATAATTCTAGTGCACTAAGTATCTCTCCTTCCCAATTGACCTCAATAATTTCGTCATCTTTAGATTTTGACCTCTCCTTCATGCTATTTGATTTTTCTTTCATTTCATATTTTGAATATGGTAAATGGATTCCATTGTAGGAACGTTTATGTTTTGTGTTATTCTTTGATTTTGAAGTCTATTCTATGAAATTTGACCTCTCTTCTGCTTCCAAATTTTGGAGGGGACATATAAATCCCATTCCAAGTCCATTTCCTTCATGGTTTAGATGTGTTTTCACAAGTCCCTTTGACTGATGATTACTCTTCATATACCGAGTCTTCATCTTGAATTTTCACCATAAACAATAATTGTCTTGTACTTTCGTGGATTTCATCTTCCTATGATGAACTATTATCGTCCTTATTGTAAATGCTCTTTCTCTTGGGAAATTCCTTCTTATTCCCAACTCTAGTTTGCTGATATTTAATCCTTTGTTCTTGGTAGTCTAGTTTTTCTTCAATATTGTTCTCTTTGCTTTCCTCAAACATACAATTGGACACAATGTGTCTAATTATTCCACATTTGAAGCATTTCAAAGGAAACTTCCCTACATAGTTGTCATGTCCCCTTTTTAGCTTTCTCATGAAATTGTCTTCTTCTTCATCATACATATTAGACGAATTCTTACGCTCATGCTTACTATTTTTAGACTTCCTTGTGGAATTACAGGGATATTATTTTTTATATCCATTATTCCTTTTGGTTTCTCATTTCATAAGCTTTGATAATTCCATGCAACTCATCCCTTGTCAACTTGTCCAATTTAACTTTGTCTTCTACAACTAATACCTTTGAGTTGAAACATGGTAGCAGAGTTCTCAATATTTTATGCACAATTGAATATCCTTTAATGGTTGCACCAATTCATTTGATATAATTCATGATATCAACTCTGCGAAAATAGGATCCAATTTCTTCCTCTCCTTTCCTCTGTAGTGTTTCAAATTGTGCATAATAAGTATGCAACTTTACCTTTTTGACATTTTAATTACCCTCATAGATGCTCTTCATCCTATCAGAAATATCCTTTTCTATAGTGCACTTCATTAACTTAGTGAATTCAGTATATATAAGAACATAGAGTATTGCATGTTTCACCTTTTCATTCTACGCATAATGTCTTCTAACCTCTAGTTCAACTAGACCATTTCTAGGAATTTTGTGCTCATTTTAAGTAGCTTATTCTGATTCAAATGGAGTTGGATTTGAAAATTTGTATCCATTATCTACTGACTTCAATATTTCCATTCCAATATATTTTAAATATAATTCCATTCATATCTTCCAAAATGTAAAATTTGAACCATAAAATCGCTTTGCTCTGTTGGTGGACATTCCTTCATGTTTGTCCATATATGCACTAGATATGTCTTCCAAATGTTAGGACGTAACTTAAGGCATCCCATTTCATTTGAATGTTTTTATTTATTTTATATATTTAAAGGGAGTTTGAATCAATATATAGTGCATATTTCAAATTATTTCACTTCAACAAATTTTTACCAATTAAAACTTTTCTTCTGAAACAATAGTAAACATAGTTGCGCACAAAATTATTAAAGATAATTGTATATCTGTGTGTGCATGTGTATGTGTAAAAAAAATATTACATAAGTGGGAGAAAAATATCTCCAATTATGAGCACCAACTCATTTAGTCACCAACCTTATCCATAAGCATCAACTTGATGATTACAAGAACCTACCCGTAAAGACTTTGATCCACACATGCACAAACTCTTGAACTTAGGGAACTAACCCAAAAATATGTATGTGTATTTGGAAAAGATACAAATTGTAGTAATAAGGAACTAAATTGTGGAAGAATATCATATCCTATTGTTTCTTTAGTTGCAATTGAGCGGAAGCACTAACTCCCAATTGTATTTACCAGCTCCCACTAGAATGACAATCCAAATCCATTATTATTGTACCATCTACTATTGGAAGGAAGCACCAAATATATGATTGTTTAAACAAATGCTATTGGAAGGAATATCCAATTACCTGTTCTTTACCCCTTCCTACCTCCTTCATAAGTTTTACCAGAACCAAGTGGAAGGAATATACAACTCCCTCTTCATTTCCCCTTCCTGCATCCCTTATATAAATTAGTTGTGTATCCAATAACTGAAATATGCACTTTACCTTATCAATGATGTGAGACTCATTGATTTGCAACTATTCTATCCGTAATTATATGTGTCTTACATTCGGTTATCTATGTCAAAATAACTAGTTTCCTTATCTATAATGTGTCATAATATCTATTATTTATTCAATTTCTCTGTAACACACAATTTTCATATATCTGTGAACACTAAGTTACTCATACAATTATGTGTCTTTGTGTTGTTCATTTCTATGAAATTTAGATATTTGTGCTTCTTCACCTTGTGTTAGTCATTGTGATCATCACACATCTTGATACCGTGTATCCTTATACTTTGGGCTCTTCTTGCTATTAATCCTCTACTGATTAGTGCAATTAGGATCTACTATAGATGATTCTTCTATAAACAACGAGGCAATTATACCCCAAGAAATATGAACATTTCCCTAATATATTGTCTTCCAAGCCTCACTCCTCAATCTTACCTCAAAACATGCATCTCTTGTTTATTTATACTCTTTCTAGTAGAAGAGATGTGTCCATTCGTTGGGATGCCTTAAAATTGGTGATTCTCAACTTGTTTTATTATTGATCAAGTTATCTTCAACATTGGCATGCAACTTTTCACAATTCAACGTTGTAGGTTTTAGTACACATATGGCATTTCCTTTGTGAGGTTTTTACGAACAAGTCAATATATCTTAGTGGTGTTTGCACACATCCTCGATTTCCATATTATTCTTGTAACTTCTTCTTTAATGTTTTCATATGCACACATATGTCCCATGTTATAGTTGGATCTTTGAAATTTATAGACTTACCTTTTTTTTATATGTATCTCTTCAAACTCGCTTCCTATGAGGAAGACATCATGCACTTTATTCCCCTTTACTATTAATGATAGAACAAACCTTATTGGTTTATCAATGACAAAACTATGCTTGTTGATTTTGTCCTTTGAAATCAATGACATCACGAAGTTTCAAGAAGGAAATACCTCAATCACGAAATTGTTGTTGATTTATTTGTAACTTCAGAATGTATTCACTTGTATATTTTATGTACTGTACCCCAATGTTTATTCCGGGAAGTATTTTTAATGTAATCGAGTCATGCCATGCCCTGATGTTCCTACCGGGAGATTCAATAATGTAAACACATCATGTAAAGCCATACAGGGTAACCCTCCTTATTGATCAAGGGTTAAAGTACCCACATTTGTGGGGACCTAGGGCGATTAGACTCTCCTACAGAAGTTGGCCCTAGTGATTTATTGTCAAGTCAAGAATTAGTATAAATAGAGAGTGAGCCTCTTTATTTAACACACGTTCACTCACACTCAGTTTTAGTGCATAACTGAGAGAGAAGGAAGAATTTGGGACAAGAGAGAGAGAGACTACTGCTGTCGGGAGATCATCTCACTGTTTTGGGTTTTAGTTTTGGTGTTGATTCTATCTCTGAGGGATTTGCAGGGTTTTCTCCTTTATAGTTTCCCCAAGGAAAATCTTTGTGTGTATTGTATCTTATGTTTGATTTTTTTGCTTGTTCTTCTCTTAGTTAAATATCCTAAGATAATACTATGTAAATGATACAAATCTAATATGGTATTAGAGCTAACATCAGAAGAAGACACTGTGTAGCTGCAAAAACTAGGGCTTCTTATTTTTTGGGTCTCTCTCCACAATCCATCAGAAAAATGAGGCTAGGTTGAACCTCCATTGAATGGCACATATTTCTATCGAAGGAGAATCTGATTCTGAGCATTTTTAGTTTTTGAGCTACCACTGCATCAAGAAATTAGGGCTTTTCACTAAAGAAGAATTTTTGAGTGAGCCTAGGATAGGATTTCTCTCCTCCTCAAAATTGAAGTTTAGAGATAAGAATCAAGTTTTTTGGTTGGGTGAAACTATGAGAAAGCCAAACCCTAATATTCCCTAGAACCAGAGAACCAGCATTGCAAAATATCAGCTCCAAATCCAATTTTCATCTTCTCAAATTGGTAAGATCTAAATATCTTGTATTTCCATTTTAGGTTCTTAATTAACAGTGTCTCATCATACCAATCTTGACTAAAACCTTGGGGGAGCTGATAAATTCCGAGCCTGGAAGTATAGGATCCCCCTAGTCTTAGAAGAAAATGAGTTGGACTCTTACATCATTGAAGAGGTTCAAGTTCGAGAAGGAGATGAGGATAATGCCTTACGCAAAAAGAAATTGATCATGGATAAGATGATTATTGCTGATTCAATCAAGGATCACCTCATACCATAGGTGTCCTCACTAAAGACACCTAAAGCAATGTTTGATGCCCTGACCAAAAAATTTGAAGGAAACAACATATATAGGAATATGACTTTGAGGAACTAGTTGAAAAATGTGAAGATACATAATATGGAAACCATACAATCATACTTCACAAGGGTCTTCCAGATCAACGAACAACTTCAAGCAATGGATGAAGAAGTGGAGAATGCAGAAATTGTGATGACTACCTTGAATGGTCTCCCTAGATCATGGGACTCCTTCATTTAAAAGATTTGTGCAAGAAAGAAGCTAGTCATGTTTAGTAGGATGTGAGAATAATTCTCACAAGAATAAGCTCGAATAATATCACAAGAAGAAAATATGGGAAGTGAAGATCAAACTCTCATAGTACATTCAAAGAAAAGAAAAACGAACTATCACAAAGGTAAGCATTCCCACCATAAACATAACCCTAGAAGGTATAGCGGAAATTTACCTATATTTAGATGCTATACATGTGATGAAAGAGGACACTTTGCCAGAGATTGTCCTAGAAACAAAAATGGTTGTCACAAGAAGAAGGAAATCAAGATAAGACATCATGCTCATGATGCAGAGGATGATGAACCTTCCACAAAGAAAATCAAACAAGAAAGTGATGATTCTTCAAGTGATGAAGAATATATTCATATTTCTGCTCTCATGGGAACTATCACACATGGAAGCAATGATTAGATTATAGTAGATGGGGCTTCCAAAAATATGATGGGATTCAAAGAATCCTTTGTAAAACTGTCTAAACATGAGTCACCTCAGAAGGTGAAACTTGGGGATGACTACCAATATCCAATAAAAGGTAGTGGTGAATCCTCCTATAAGCTAGACTCTGGAAAGTCTATGAAGATGAAGGATGTCTTGTTTGTCCCAAGAATGAAGAAGAACCTCCTCTCCATATCGGCATTGGATGAAAAAGGAATAATGGTTGCATTTGCAGATGTCCAAGTTCTTATGTGGCCAAAGGGAAAGACTATTGATGATGCAGTAGTTATTGGGGAACAAGAAGGAGGTATATACAAATTGAAGGCCAACTAGAACAAGCTTTGGTTCATAACTCATTAGATCCAAATGAGCTTTGGCATAGAAGTCTTGCACACGTGCACTATAGAGCACTACCACTTGCAATAAAATCTATTGAAGGTCTTCCCGAAATACAGAAAAAACATGACGGTGTCTGCAAAGAATGTGTGAAAGGAAAGAATTAAAATAAGACATTTCCAAGTAGCAAGAGAAAGGAAAAAGGAATCTTGGAAATCATCCACTCTAATGTATGCGGTCCGATGTCATCCAGTTCTTTAAGTGGGTATGTATACTAAGAATATTTCATTGATGATTTTTCTAGGAATACATGGATATACTTCTTGAAGAACAAAAGACTATCAATGGTCTTTGAAATATCATGGAATGCCTCTTGGAGGGGGTGACAGATGATGGTTGGAGGCATTTAGATGATGACCTTCTTGCTACCTACTACCACACTCCCTGCAAGTGGATTGTTTTGATAAAGAGGATTGTTGTTGCAGCTGAGTATGTATGAGTGGAGCTGCGGGGAGATGTGCCGATGGATGATGTCAATGCCTTCAAGGAGGAGGAGGAGGACAAGGAGGAAAAGGAGGTGGAGGATGGATTTGAGGAGGATATAGAGTCAAAGGAGCAATATTATGAGTATGGATCTTATTAGTAGCTAGTGAAGCTACCCCTAGTGCATTGGTGCACTTAGGATTTTTGTACCGCTATGTGTAGTCTACTGAGAAAGCTTGTGTAACTTCTTGTTTTGTACAGTACATGTTATGACATGCGATATTTATGGATATATATTTTTTGATGCACGTGAATGCACTTTTATGGTTTTTATATGTGAGTCTTTTATGATGAAAAAATTCCTATATGACGTATGTTACACATGTATGCATGGTTATATGTTGATGCATGATAAATTTATGTATGCTTCCTATATGCGGTGATGGATATGCCATTCTAGAATATCATTTTCCATTTGAGCTGCCACACTATTGAGGTTTCTGGGAACATGTGTGAATGTAATCGATTTAAATGCTCTAACGATCTGTTTAGTGCATAGGAACTTTCTAAAATGGAAAGGATCGCATACCTGGTAGAGGTTATTCAACTGGGAGACAAGAAATTGGGATTCAAAAAAAAAATTGAGGTAACTAATACCTAATTGGAGGGTGGCATCCAACAGGCCAGTGACATCATCATACTCATCTTGGTTGTTTTTTGCAATGCCCACACACATTCCATCAATATGGATCAACTCATGTGATGGGGAATAGATAACCCATGCGACTGAGGTGAGATTTGGAGACCATATTCTTTCTCCATGAGGTACGATCCATCAGCAGTAGTCAATGAAACAAGGTATAAGAATTGTGTTAAGAACAGTGTAAAACAAAAAAGGACAAAACTACACTGCACATAACTCAGAGTGGTACATTTAGGGGAAAAATAGTTTGAACTTTAAGAGGGTTCACTATCATTCCTCTGTGGGACATGATGAAACAAAGTAGACGGCTCGTTGGGACACAAAAAACACACTTGAAAGGGTTCAAGCAGATTTTGTAGTTGTAACATCACAAGAAGACTTGTGGCAAGTTGTCTATGTGTTTCTCTTTCTCCTATGACCGAGCAGTGAGGTTTTCTAGATAAACCAACATAATGTGGATGAGGTCATGGAAGCAATATATCATTGTGCGCTAGAACGTGGCTCCAATGTTTTTCAGTCCGAAAGGCATTATTTTGTAGGAAAGTGAACCCCAAGGTGTTGTGAACGTGGTTTTGTACTAGTCTTCCTTCTGGATCTGAATTTTGTTATATCAGGAAACACCATCCTTAAAGGAAAATACCTCATGTCTTGTGCACGCGTTAATGAGTTGGTCAATGAACGGTGTTGGGAACTTTTCTTTGGGAAAATCCAGATTCAAATTGTGAAATTCTTTACAAACATAGATGGTTCCCTAATTTTTGTTCACATGAACATGGTTGGAAACCCAAGTGGTGTAAGCAATGGGGTAGATGCCAGTAGTTGTGCTCAGTTTCTCAACTTCTTCTTTGACCACAACATCCTTTGAAGGATTGATGGGTCACTGCTTTTGTCGAATGGGTGCCACATTAGGCCTTATATCAATGTGGTGCTCAACAATTGATGGATCCAATCCTGACATCTTGGTGTAATACCAAGCAAAGATGTCACAGAATTCTTGAAAGAGTGCTTTGTAGGATTCAACTTCTTCAGAAGAGCAGGATGCCCCCAACATGATCTCTTCAACAATATCTGTATTGGTTGAGATTTTAATCTTTATGGTAGGTGAGATGTTAGCCATGTTTCCCTCTTTAAATGTGTCAAGTGCAGGAATGGGGTTCTTGAACCAATCAAATTTCACGTCGATGAAATCCTTGGTTTCCACTGAAAACTAGTCTAATGATGACACGGGTTCTTCATGTTAAATTTCCATATGCTTAGCTAAGACATTAGTATTTCATTTCATTTTCATAACAAAAGCATATAAACAGGATCACTGAAAGATAGACAAGCACAACCATACAAAAGGAACACAAATATTTATCTTGGGAAAACCCTAAAGGAAAAAACCCAGCAAAAGCTTCCTCAATATAGATTCCCCAAAAAGATAAAAGATAAAACCAGCAAGGAGATCAAAGCCTGATCCTCCTCCTTCTCCAGCTACTTCTCTTCTCCACTAATGCGCTACACAAGTGAGAGTGCGTGTGTCACAAATGAGGAGCACTACACCTCTATTTATATTCATCCATTTACTTAAGTTAACTCATTTGACATGTAGGCTCGAGTTAAATCATGTAGGCTCGAGTTACACATGTAGGCTCAAGTAACCACACTGGGGTGCTGATGACCCACCTTTACAATTAAAGGGGACTACCTCATGACTCTTATTAGCTCTTTCGATTAGGAGCATCGGGGTACAATCTAATACAAGTGGTTCTCCCGGTAGAACTATCGGGGGCCACAAAAATATACATATAGAACATTCTTTGAAGTTACAATATTTCAACACTCCCCCTTAACAAGAAGGGTATTTTATAGCAACATGAACAACAATAAGAGTAGAGATAGGGGACATCATCAAAATCAACAGGGTAACACATCTATAAATCATTGGAAGCTTTTCAACATCATGTAGTCTTCATCTTCAATCTTCAGTCTTCATCATCAACAACATCTTCAGTCTTTGATCCGCAACATCTTCAGCATTTTGATCTTTCAATTAGCAACGACATCTTCAGCACTTGGACCTTTCGATCAGCAACAACATCTTCAGCATTTTGACCTTTCGATCAGCAACATCTTCAGCACTTTGACTTTTCGATCAGCAACAACATCTTCAGCACCTTGACCTTTCGATCAGCAATAACATATTCAGTACTTTGACCTCTCGATCAGCAATATCATCATCAACACTTTGCCCTTTTGATCATCAGCAACATCATCATCATCATATTCTGATATGTTGATCATAATCATCATCACATTCTAATCTTTCGATCAGAAACATCATCATCATACTCTAATCTTTCGATCAGAAACATCATCAACATAGAAACATCATCATCATACTCTGATATTTCGATCAAAAACATCATCAACATACTCTGATCTTTTGATCAGAAACATCATCATCATACTCTCATCTTTCGATCAGAAACATCATAATCATAGTGCATCATCATCATACTCTGATCTTTTAGATCATTACGTCATCATCATCATACTCTGATCTCTCGATCAATATGTCATCATCATCATACTCTAAAATTTCTATCAGTACGTCATCATCATCATGCTCTAATCTTTCGATCAGTACGACATCATCATCAGCAGCAACAACCTGCAATCCACAACTCAAAGAAAAAAAGTATTTGGATCACTTTTGGACTTAAAGTCCAGGGATGATACAATCCCACCACATTCTCGACAACTGAAGTTACCGGATTTATTATAGGAGAATCAGTCCCTATCACTTTAGGACTAAGTCCAAGGACGATGCAATCCTACCACATTCTCAGGGACCGAAGCCACCAGATTGATTATGGGAGAATCAGTCCCTATCACTTTAGGACTATGTCTAAGGATGATGCAATCCTACCACATTGTCGAGGACCAAAGCCACCGGATTGATTACGGGAGAATCAGTCCCTATCACTTTAGGACTATGTCCAAGGAGGATGCAATCCTACCACATTCTCAAGGATCGAATCCACCGGATTGATTACGGGAGAATCAGTCCCTATCACTTTAGGACTATGTCCAAGGATGATGCAATCCTACCACATTCTCAAGGACTGAAGCCACCAGATTGATTACGGGAGAATTAGTCCCTATCACTTTAGGACGATGTCCAAGGATGATGCAATCCTAACACATTCTTGAGGACCGAGGTCACCGGATCTATTATGGATAGATGTCTCGAGATGATACAATCCCTCTTCATTCTTGAATACCGAGTTCTCCAGATCACTTTAGGGAAAGTGCCCAGGGATGATACAATTCCACCACGTTCTCGAGGACAAAGGTCACCGGATCTATTGTGGACAGATGTCCCGGGATGATACAATCCCTCTTCATTCTCGAAGACCGAGGTATTTGGATCACTTTAGGGCAAGTGCCCAGGGATGATACAATCCCACTACAACATCACTACTCCCCCTTTTAGGGAAGATCTTGTAGAAATTCAGGCCTGCAGTAGATTAATTTCACCCACAACAATTAACAATTGATCATGCAAAATTATCAACAATGGAGACTGAATATGGAGCTGTAACACAAAATTATATTAACTGAGTGTAAAACAGCCAACCCTGTAATAACATAGGCTAATGAATATATAGAATACATGAGAAAATTGAATGCATAAGGAAGCATCCAAATCTAGCATAAAGCAGGCTTACCCAAAATAGGCATATCCCCCATAGGTGTAAAAAGCTGATCCCAAATCTATCAAGGACCCCA